>CABFOV010003832.1:45817-60272 GCA_902141375.1 Timema poppense | reverse complement strand
GCCAATCAGAGAGCAGGAGGCGTGGTCACGTGACCAAATCCAACCACTAGCAGCTCTGTGCTATCACTACCCCCTAACTACTTATAGGTTAGATTATTATTATTATTATCATTATCATTGGCACCACGGCTTATTACCCGTTCGGGCTATACGCACTTACGCTAATGTGTAATGTTAGGGTGATTGTGAGATGAAATGGAGGACCCACAGCTTAACATGGGATCCGAACCACGGTGGAGGTATGGAATTCAACACGTTCACAAGTTGTGATTAATATTCTTCTTGTCAGAGGTGAAGGAATGGTTTGGCAGTCAGATAAATCTGTGCCGGGACCGAGGATTGAACCCCGTACCCCCAACACAGAAGTCTGACACCTTACCCCTAAACCCGCAGGTCACCATTTTATAGGTTAGAGTACCGATGGATATAGAAATTTATTTTTCTCTACATCCGCACACACGCGATATAAACGTCAAGCTCATATGGTCTGGTTTGCCAGTGATAAGTAGGTTGAAACTCGAAAATCGGCAGGGTGTTTTGAGGGTGTTTATCCATGAAGAGTTTCCCACTCTTTTTCCATGTAAATTAGGGTACAAATACTCTCAATCCTTCCGTTTCCACCCCTACCCCATTAACATAATTAAATATGTATAGCCACCGACACCTTAGTTCAGTTTATAGCGGCACACTTGCTAGTCTAAGGGTCCTGAGTTCGATCCAAGTATGGCAAAAAAAAAATTATCATAGATAAAACGTGGGTGTGCCCTTTCACAATTTTGATTTTGAATTATTGAATAGAGACTAAATGTTGTGCTGTTCTAGCTTCAAGTTATTTTAAAGGCTAATTAGTGTGTTACCCCCTTAAATGGCCACAATCTCGGTCGGCTGTACCGAGGGTGGTTTTCCCTAAATTATTTTTCAGTCTTCCTCCAAGAAAAAATGGGTACACTTCCTCTAAATATAACCTTCATAATCCCTAAAACCATTAACGTAATTAGTAAATAAGCGTATAACCCGAACGGGTAGTAAGACACGGTACTAAGAAGAAAAGAAAATCGTGTGTTGATACAATGAATAATCACTCGGTTCAAACACTGCACGTTAGTTACCTTAGATAAAAAAATATATTTCTATCAAAAGTGGCCTTTTTAGAATATAGGTTTATTTTTAGTCATCATCATTAGGTCATCATTCATCATTCTTGTGATTGGTTTGCTGTAGCTTTCTACTTTTGTCTCTCCTGGGCCATTTTTTTCCCCACATCTTTGTACTTTCTTCTGCCAAGATCATCTTATATCTGATTCATGACCTCCAGTTTTGGTCTCTCTCTTGAAACTCTCCCTTCCACTCTCTTTCTCTATTTAGTATTACTTTACATTTCTCGGATACCTCTATCGTGTAGCGATCCCCCTCCATGCCTTGGCCACCCCTGTGTTAAGCGATAAATAGGGAGTGAACTTAAGTATCTTTGTTGCACACTGAAACCTTGTAGCTTTATGAGCAGGTGCATATGGACAAACTGCCAGCTCGATGGTTGATAATTGATAAAGTGTTTCGTAATAGAACCTCCTCACACTTCCTATGTCGCTACATGTTTTATAAGTCACCCATTTTGTTTTTAGACAGTAATAGAATGTGCCCTCTTGGCTTTAATGGCTGCTCCCTTCACTTTAATTTCAAGGAGAAGACAAAAATAAAGTCCAAGAGGTATTTTTTGTTTTTAATTTTATTAGAGATATTTAACGTTCACCTTCTAAAATTCAAGACATTACCTGTCTACTTACACAAAAGCTGTAGTCTAGGACAGTGTTTTTCTTATACTAAACATCCATGGAATTCCACAGGAAGAACATAAACACAAAAATATACTGATTTTAGGAATTTTAGGCAATAGGGATTGAAGCCATACTATTATGTTATGTCACCCACCTCGGTGGCCACGAGGTCTAAAGCGCCAATCTCGTGCTTGACTAGACTGCTGAAGACGGGGAGATTGGGGTTCCATCCTGGTCGGATGCACTGAGAGGGTTTTTTCCTAAATAGTTTTCCACTCTCCCTCCACGCAATTGTGGGTGAGTTTCCTCTAAATCAAGCCTTCCTAATCCCTAACCCATTAGTTTAATTGGTACATAGGCGTATAACCTGAACAGGTAGTAAGAAAAGTTGCTTAAAAAAATTAATATGTTCTGTTGTTGACATCATCATAAAGTTGAAAGGCTATTTTTTAAATATACATTCAAATATTTATTTTTCCATTTTTTTATTTAAATATCGCATATGTAGACCTATTAAGATTGTTATGGGTGCTCTAACTCACTACGAAACTATTCATTATAACGTAATTTGGTATTACCTCATAATGGCTAGGATAGCTGCTTATTGGAATCTTGTAAAATAAAGGTAAAAAGGACAAAGGAGGAGATACTAATTTTAACTCAAATAGATAGTGCTTCCAGACCTTTCTAAAGTACTTTAGAGTATGTTTAAAATATGTCTCTTGTCTTTTCTTTCTTTTTAGCACCACGTCTTACTACCCGTTCGGGTTATACGCTTATACCCTGATCTCCCCGTCTTCAGCAGTATAGTCCAACATAAGAGTAGCGCGTTTGACCACGTGGCCATCGATACAGGTCTTGTCATAATTAAATTAATTATACAAAATTATTTGTTTGAGTTCCTATGAGGTTTGATATTTATACAATTTGTTATCCTGATATATGTTTGTAATATAAATTTCCTCATTTTTCCCCTGTACCCTTCAAATGTATATCACCTACAACCTTAAATATGTTTTAAAACACTTTTAATGGCTCCAAGAGGGGTTGAATGTAAATGCGTTTATAAGGGTACTGAAGGGCAGGGGGTTGCTTACCCTATATATAATTTGATGGACCCCCTTTAGGAGGCCTACATTTTGAAACCTTATTTGTCAAACTAATCCAAAATAGAAGGCTCAAAGAGTTAAAATTATAAACACAATCAAAGTGAGTCGCTTGAGTAATTGTTTCGAATGTCTGAGAACAAACATTTGAAACTCACATCACGCAACTCATCTGTTTGCGGGAATAATAGTTACACGGCCGTCCTCAAAAGTATATAAGTCGCCAAAAATAAAAAAGGATGATTAAACGCATATGTTAAAAAAAACTATCCTAAGGGTATCTTCACTACTCATAACATTAAGGAAAATCCAAAAATTTGCTTTTGTTGGTATTTATTCATAGAAAATATAATTGAATATATGTAAATATGTTTGTTAACAAGTAGAACCATATATGATGGTACAAACAAAATTATTAATGATAGTCGTCGAGTTGGTAGAGCTATTATTTATCATGAGTCTGACTGGTTAATATAAAGACATTATCAAAGTTAAATATAAAATTATATTTAAAAATTTGCATGATAAAATGAACAACATTATTTTAATCATCACTAGCCACATAGAACTTTCTTGTAAAGTAACGTTAAATTGACCCTAGTAAAAAATATATACAAATTTAATACCTATCTCATTAATACTTATACATGTAAATAAACAACAACTTGAAAAAGGTGAGTCCTCAAGACTTCTATCATCATTCATTTATAGACTTTAATTTATATTCCCTTTTTAGAAGAATAAATATACACAAAATAATGAAGAGACTAGAAACTTGCAAGTGTACTTTAAAACGATATGATAAACTTTTCCCATTAGAGCAAAAATTCATTAAATAAATCATTATCAAACAACAACATAATACCTTATTATCGAGAGTTATATATATTAAAGTCATAAGTAATACTCCAACAAAATATTAACAAAAATAATTCTCACCAAGATAAACCTAAGTCTCGATATCCTAATCTTTGACTATTCTTAAACATCAAGAAATTTAATATTGATCTATGATTTTCACGATTATTAAGTTACCCATTTAAATAATTAATTATCAAAGTCTGAAAAGAGATTTAGAAAGAGTTACAAAAATAAAATATAACTAAGCCGAAAAGAAATTTGTTCTTACATTTTTAAATATATGTAGCCACGGTTACGTACTTTTCATTGCAAAGCCAAATCCAAGAGTGCCGGACATGTTCGGTCCCGGCACTATATATACAAGAAACCCCAGAGAACATGGAAGGAGAGGATCAAGGTGGGGGAACACATTAGGATCATCAGGGGAGGGGATACGCGAAACAACATTAGCTTTTATAACAAACTCCAAACAAATGGAATGTTCTGGGCCAGATTAGAGCAGGCATCTCTTCCTTCTTAAGTTCATAGGAATGTTTTGTCTGTAGCGAACTCTAGTGGCCGCCGTTTGAATCTTGGTAGGCTCGGTCAGTTGATCACGCGATGCAGTTATGCTCGGTTGTGTATCGTTGTCTCTCCGACCTGTTGTCCAGAGGCGCTGAGATGGTGAAATGGGGTAAGTTTGTTTATTTCACCGACTCGTCTCTTCTTCAATTGTAGCCAAATGCTACAATTTAGAAAACTGTTATTGGCTAAAGGCTTTAACTGTATACAGTATATACATTTAACGTCAAATGTAGAGTGACATTTTCTAGCGACCCCCCTTATGCCCCCCCGCCACCCTCCTAGAAAAGTTATCTCTGTACGCCCTTTGTTAGATTTTTTTTCAAACCCTTGATGTCTTCTATTGGCAACTCCTTTTAAGATATAACTCTTGATACGGTCCTGTATTAAGCTGGAAACATTTATAATAAATGCCACATTTTATTTTCTAGATATTGATAGTGTAATCGCGGTAGGGAAGTGAGGTTACACAAAATATAACAGCTACTTTCATATATTAATACGCCAAATCGTATGTTCAGCAATTGTCACATCTTGACAGATATTATCAACGTTGGTAAAATAAATAAACGAGTTAATTTTTTTTCAAAATTGAGAGCAGCGAATTATTTTTAATGTTAATCTTACGTTGAAACGATAGCTTCGGGAATTGGTTCGAATCCTGACTGTGTGCAATGTAATTTTTTCCATGTTGTTATATTCAAAATTATGTGGTTTTCCCATAATCTTTTCTAATCGAATGCTAGTTATATCTTTTAAGAAAATACATTTTCCCCAATAGACCCATGTGTTCGTACTTAAATTAGAATATACGTTAAAAACCGTACGCAATGCAGCAAATATATAGTTTTCTTTTAAGAAAATTTATTTATACTAGTATAGTAGAATTTTGGTTGGAAGGGACTTTTAGAAAGAAAAAGCTCCATAGCGTCAGTACGCAGCTGAGCCATACCAACCAAGCGGCCGCCGACTATTAGCGAGGATAGCGCCAACTTCGGCTGATAGAGGGTGTCATGTAGACAACCCTACGAACCCTGCGGCCGCTACTATAAGTTTTCTACGCCGGAGCCGCTTATTTTTCACTCAGGTAGCTCCTAATTTATTTTTCATCACCAACCATCCATACCAACTGCTTCACATCAAATTTAGTGGCACAGCGGATCGAACCCGGGACCTCTGTAAATGTAACCTAAAACTCTGACCATAGATGGTCTTAGAAAATACTTTTTTTTGTGGTCAACATTGATATTTTACTATTAGAGTTATTTTAAGAGTAGTGAAATTATCTCTTAAAATTAACAGATATAGATAACATGACTTGACATATGAATACATGAAAGTAAACCTATTATTATTATTATTATTATTATTAGCACCGCATCTTACTACCCGTTCGGGTTGTACGCACTTCCGCTAATGTGTAATGGTAGAGTGATTGTGATATGAAATGGAGGACCTACAGTTTAACGTGGAATCCGAACCACAGTGGAGGCCTGGCATTCCACACATTCACAAGTTGTGATTAATACACGTCTTGTCAGAGGTGAAGGAAGGAAACCTAGTAACTTTTCTAGTTGGCAAATAAGGTTCTTCCTATGAGAATTGGACTGTAGTTGTTGTAGACTTTTAGTAAGTTAGTATTTACAACAAGTGGAATGAACAACTTAGTACAAGATGTAGAATTAGGAGAATGGCTCGGAAGGGAAATCATCCATATTTTTGTGAAGAAAGGCTGAGGAGAAAAGGTGTTAAAATCCCATATGGAAAACCATCCCTCGTATAGCCATCCACAATTCAAAACCCGACTTCCCCTCCAAACTGTGAGCCAGTGCAATGCGAGTTTAACGCCTTATACTGATCATCCACCACGGCGGGTGTGATTGAGTTAATCTCTCAGGGTTTCCACGTACTTGTAAAGTCGGTAAAACGTAGGGATTTTTTTAAAATTATAGAACAAACGAAGAAAACACAGGGAATTCCACAAAAACTGAAACAATACTGGAATATTTGTGAATTCGGAACATTAAATGCAAGCTATAAGTGATAGATCGACTTCGGTGGTCATGTGGTAAAGTGCTCGCCTCAGGGCTCGATGTTCGTGGGTTCAAACCCAACTGGGCTAGACGGATTTTTCTTGAGCGTTAAAAATCCGTAGCACAACTTACTTCAGAGGGGAAGTAAAGCCGTTGGTCCCATGTTGATTGTGGCATATAAAAGAACCCTGGAAGTTATGTGAAAATACCTTTCCAGGCAAAATTGATAGTTCCTTTCACGTTAGCTCGTAGAAATTCAGTTTGGAAGGTTATGGGAAACCGTCACATTTCCTGAAATCCCCTAGTGAATAGGATTTCTACCAGATGATTTAGGCAGCACTAACCATCTGAAGGTCTGAATGCATGCCCTGTTCCGAAAGGGTAGAGATTACCTCAAAATAACATTTCGAGTTGTTGACTTAAGAAGAATAAATATGTTAGGACTCTGCATAGAAAAAACAACGAATTGAATAATTAATCACCCTGACTCAAACATGTCTTATAGTTACAAGTTACACCATATTTCTCTTTCTCTAAACTTTTGGGAATAGAACTGCATATATTTCCCCCATCAAGCTCAAACTATCCTGTTTTTAACAACAATGGCATGGCTTCATAGTTATCCATTTGATAAAAAAGTTAGATTTGATTACTCTATAACCCGAATGGTCGAATGGTCTAAGGCAATGGTTCCCAACCTTTTTCAGCTGATGCTCCCCTTGGTAGATAATCAAATTCCCGCACACCCTATTTATTAGGAGCTTTATTAAAAAATTAAATACTTTCCAGTCACTTCTTTATTTTATACACAAAGCAATGTAACACTGGAAGTTTAGTGGTTTAAAAAATATTGTCAAGATTTTGGTGATAGTTGGCAATGTTTTCTTTTCATTAGTTCTTGCATATGTTTGATAGAGCAAGCCGCAAATTGCTTTCCACTTCAAGTTTCCAATGCTATTTAGTTTTTATGAGAATCAGCGTTGAAGATTCTGTGGTGTTGCACGTGGCTACACTGGTAGCTTGGGACAGCATCTTTCAAACTGTGTGATCCACGGAGCTTTTGGGCTCCCGCCAGTTATCTTAGGCGTAATGAAGTAAGTTTATAGTATTATTTATTTGTTTTTCACATTATCAAATATCATCAGTAATTAGAATTGTCAATTTAAAAAAAAATTTAATACTGAATATTTTCCAAAGGTGCAGTCAGAACATGTTAGAATTCCTGTTTGTTGTATACTTTTCTACTTGTAAAAGTAAATTGTCTTTATTGAGTGTTCATAATATTAGTGTAAGCATGCTATTAAGGTTTCCGCATGTATTGTTTCTGTTGGAAGGATTCCCTTGGTCTAAAACGTTGGGAGACTCTAGCTTGAGGAGAGGGTAGAGAGAATAATTGGGGGGCGGATCCGAGGCTTGCGAACTGGAAATAATACGTGCTTCCACGATTTTGTCTGGCCACTAAAATAATTACAACTTATAGGCAGTGTTGCCATTACCACAAGAAATAATTTTATTAATTACTTCGGGAAAGGGATTTAAATAAAAACATATACAATTTTAAATTATTTTTAACGTTATAATATAATAATTGATCCTCCCACCCCATCCCCACCCCTTGGAAATACTTCACGCCTCCCAGTTTGGAAACCACTGGGCTAAGGCGTTACTCTTACATTAGACTAGAATGCCAATGACGGGGATATCGGTGTTCGAACTATGGTCAGGTGTACTGAGGGTGGTTTTTACTATATGGATTTCCACTCTACCCCCTCGCAACTGCTGGTACACTTCCCTTAATTTCAACCTTCCTCACCCCTAACCCATTATCCTAGTTAGTAGATTTACATATGAGTATAACCCGAACGGGTGGTAGGTGAGATAAAGTTCTTAAAAAAGTATTGTATACTACTCTCTGAAGCAGTCATATCGAACTTACGACCCGTGGACTGCATGTGGCTCGTTCTATGATTCTGTGTGAATCAAACATCTTTTATGTCTCAACATTATAATGCAGCCCAATTCATCGTTTAATAAGAGTTGGAGAAATACATGATTTGCATTTGAGTATTGAGCATTAATTTAGGAGATTTATAAAATAAGGCCGATATACCAAATTGGTTAGTTTTTCCCCCAAAAAACGGTTAAATCTGCGCAGCAAATATGTGCGATTTTTGACAGAACATGAGTGTGTAGACACTTGTTTTCTTTTATGAAATAAACAAACTTACTAGAGATCATGGTTCACCGACACACATTTGGCATAAATTATTACTATTTGTTTAGAACCGCATATTACTACTCGTCCGGATTATACGCTTATGTACTAGCTACGCTATTGGTTTAAGGGTTTGGAAAGATTATTTTTAAAGAGGAAGTATACCTGGATTTGAGTGGCGGGAGAATGTAAAACAATTTTTTTTAAACACCCATGGTACACACGACCGAGATTAAAACCTTTATTTCCCCGTCATCGGCAGTCTAGTCTAACACGAAAGTACATATATAATCAAAGGTAGTTCAACATAAGATTGAAGGCCTAATACTCTCACTATTGCTGTACATAAAAGGTTTCATATTTCTGGGTAAAAATAAAAATAAATTCTTAGTTATATTTGATCTTAATTGATCTTTTTTAATAAACAGAATTACAAAAAAAAAATCCTTTAAGTGCGGACATATATATGTCAGCAATATGAGGATTTAAAAAAAAATCCTGGTTATTAAAAAAGATCAATTAATATCAAGTATAACTAAGAATTTATTTTTATTTTTACCCAGAAATATATATATATAAATAAATATAAATAAGAGTTTTATATATATAAATATGTCAACACTTAAAGGCATTTTTTAAATTCTGATTATATGTAGTGTGGCCCCCTCAGTATTTTCAAAGTTAAATATGGCCCTTATGATCAAACAAGTCTGAAACGCCTGTTTTAAATTATATCTGGAAAACAAACAAAGGGATCTTTTTTACTAAGAAAATAATGGCAACCCCGGTTTCGTCATTGTATTACAAATATAATCGTAACAAGGAAAACGCTCTAGCCTAGGAGTACTATCTGAATCCTAAATCACGGTGCCAAGGGTCATCACTGTGGATCAGTTGTTTATCCATANTATAGGCAAAGTTTGTTTTCGACTGTAAATGTGAATTGTTCTCATCACTCATCACACCTAATGGCACCCTATTAACAGACATACATTCAAATGTGAGTCATGTAGAAAGCCTACTTTGTAGTTGGTCAAAAGGGGACAGAGTGGGCGAGCAATCAAGCATCAGTAGTATATCCATAGGAGGGCTTGAGAGGGCTCGAGCCACCCCTACCGTAGTTTGGGGATGCCCCGAGATCTACGCAGATCCGAAGAGAAAATAAAATGGAGGGAGGGTATTATTATAAGCAGAGAAAATATCAACTCCCACACATCCTTGTGTTGATCCACCCTTGTAGTCCTATTTGATGTTCTTGCAGTCTAGAAAGTTACCTAAGTCCTGAAGATTGCGGCAGGTTCCAAATCTCCCAGTTTCACACGTGGTTCCATCAAGGAATCGCAAAGTGGCTAGACATTTACCTATTATAAATAATCGGTGATTTTTATGACAGTATACCTATGTCACGGTTAAGCCAACTTTAATTCAGGCCTATTTATTTGTTATTTTGTTATATTATCACATTTATAATAGTAAAAATATAAATCATCAAGTCAACAAATATCAATAAAAAAAACCTTCCAAAAAATCTTCTAGGTATATATTATGGTAAAAAAATTGCCTCCTCCGGTTGTGGGTACCTCACCCAACCCCTCCTTAATCCCACTCTACTTCGCAATCCTACGTACGCTACTGCTGCGGATATGACGGGATGTGACGGGGCTGACAGGAACAGAGGGCAGACCTTCTCCATTTGTGGTTTCTGCCACAATAGCTATTAAGTTCATAAGCTTGGTCGACCTTTGTACACCTGCGGGAACAACCGCAAGTCTTTAATTGGAAACAGTCGCCTGTGTGTGTGTTTTTTTAACTCTTTTTATTTCTATATTCAGGACCGATGTACTGTAGGTTCAATTTAATTGATATTAAGAGCCTTTGGCAGAATACATTTAGCCCGGTCACATAAATGGAAAATAGACATCGAACTCAATGTTTGGAAACCTGGTATACGTGTTCATTTCGGCACTAGATTGAAACAAGTCCTGATGTACTGTGCCTGGTGAGCCAACGCCACCATATTGAATAATAGATGCATTTTTTCATGTATATCTCGGCAATAATTAACTATATCGAGATGGAGGTGTTCATACAAATAATGATAATAAAACTTTCCATAAAAAGTTATCTATAGATTTATTATAGGCTTTACAATTTAACAAATATATTGCTACAAACATACAGAGAAGCTTATAAAAATACAGTAAACCATCTCGATAAACATTATTCTCGTATTCTTGAATAAAGAAAAATAATAATTACTTATGTATTATACCAGCCATCGTATTAAATATGTAGTACTTGTCTTTGCTTATTGGACAGCATTATCTTTACAAAGGAGTTGGCATCATGTTCAACATAGTCGATGAAATGACGAAGTAACCGTCCTCAGAATCCGATTATTCCAGTTCCTCCTTGCATTATTGCGCATCAAAACGGGAAACTCCATGACAATACCCACAAATAGACGAGCATTTGAATCCAACTTTTCTGCAGCCTGCGTATAACCCGAACGGGTAGTAAGACGCGGTGCTAATAATAATAATAATAATAATAATAATAATAATAATAATAATAATTTTCTGCAGCCGCAATACGATGTGCCTTCTTTCTTGTAATTGCACGGAATCATTGATAGCAAATAATCCGAGGCAGCAGATTGACTCAGTCATCTTACAACCCCAAATCTGAGGACATTTTTCACGGCCGAACCACTTTTATACCGGGTGGTACATTCGTAAACAGTGTCGTCTCACGGCTTCTTCGGTTGGTGGTAGAGAGCTATAGTAATAATATAATAAAATATTATCAATCTTGGCCTGGAAAAATATATTTACATTTTTTAAAAGGATCTTTGTATGAGCATTGAACTAAGGTTAAGCATTTATTAATATGTCTTCCCATTTTTTTTTAATATTCCTCTTTTCTTTTTGTATCATTCCTTAGTTTAATATCAAATTAAATCGATTCGGTGGCCGCATGGTCTAACGTACTACTCTCATATGAGACTAAACTATTGATGACGAAGATATCAAGATTCGAATCTCGGTCGTGTGTCCTAAGATTTTTCCAAAATTGATTTTTAACTCTTCCTCCAAACAAATTAGGGCTTCCTCTAAATATAAACCTTCCTAATCTCTAAAATCATTAGCGTATAACCCAAACAGGTAATAAGACGCGGTGATTAAACAAACCCAAATGATTTGGCATTCATTTTTTTTAATTTTTTTTTAAATGTACCTAAATAAAGTTCACATGTAGACTCAAATTTATATACTATTTATTATCTTACTGATAATTTTAACTAAACTATTTGGGTTTGATTTTGTGTTAAGCATATGTATAGACTACAAATAAAAATCATATAGGATCGATTTCATTTTAAGTAAACATTATTAGATCTTTAGATTAGTGTCATGTATGACCGGTCGCCCGTCCATTGTGAATGGTGCGCACACATATTTAAATAAAACACGAGAGATGTACTATTCTATAACTAATAATCTAATAACAACGAATATATTATAATATATAATCATTTACAAAAGCTAATAATATTTTAACATGATAACATGTTTACGAGTAAAATACCTTAACTTTAAAATATTCCTCGACCATGCAGAAGTCCTTTTTTAGATAGGTACTGTCATCCTCTGATGAAGTAACTAACACAACTAATCTGCTACTCAGCCATTTTGTTCCTGGATGAACTCCGGGTCATGAACCGGCCGTTCATCCCTACCTGAAATTTACACGGTCAGTACAGCTGAAGCCATTATTACAAGAATAGTAATGTCATCGTAAGCTAATTGGCATTTCAATAATTCCTATTTGCAACAATGTGTTTATGTATCTGCACAGACTTAATTTTGTTGATAACCTGTTTATTCTGTTGGTCACCTTTTAGATCCTAACACTAGTCATTTATGAGTTTAAGAGTTTCAGGTTTGATATTTTAAGTCAATAAGTTAATAATCTGAAATGATCTGCAAAACCGACTTGGATATTTGAATTAAACGGCGGCATTGACAAGTAAATAATTTAGTTATAGTGTGTACAGTACCCTTTAAGATATTTCCACCATGTGTTAGGATTTTTTTTTGAAGGTGGGTTTCATCACTTAAAATTTGATAGCTTTTCAATCCATTCAATCGAGTTTACAAAATATGGGGTCTATTGGTGAAGTGTAATTACAATAGCCTCGCTCGATTCGTGTTCAGCACATGTTTATTTTATCAGGTTGTTTGTAGATCAACTTGATTTTTTTTAAATGTGCACAAAAGAACAACTTCACAAGTCACAGGCACATTTCCCAAACATCCCCCCCCCCCTTCATTCTCCACATGCCCCTTTTTACCCCCTTCTCTAGTGTTTATGTAAGGAATAATAAGACAGCACGCTCAACGAAGTTCTAGTTATTACAAGGAAGAAAAGGACAAAATATATAATAGTTCCACTCGTAGTTAATGGCACGTGCTCACTCACTTGTTTTATTTCTTTTACTGTAATTTATTCCTTGATTACATTTTGCTATCCCTGCCAGAGGCACCCCTCTCCCCTCCAACCAACCCTGTCCCTATCCTCTGCCATCTACCGGCGGTTCGACACAATCACGTAGTAGATAAAGATGACCACACACTGGTAAAATATATGTGGATATTACTAACCCCCTCCCCTCCTGCTGCCTTATTTACATAATTATTTTGATACGTGATCAAATTTAATGTTAATACGTAGGTTTATCATCATTTTAAAGACACGTGGGCTCGCGGCAACAGACCAGTATATTATTGAGATTAACATACACAACATTGTAGTGTAAACTCCATGTATGTATAATTCAGACATTTGTATTGAAATTATGTTGAACTAATAAATAATTATTTATATGATTATAGTTTAAAGACGCGTTGACATAAATCTGTATTTTCCTCAGTCCCCCCTCTCCCTTTTACCACGTCTTACTACCCACTAAAAATATACGTATTTCAATGTACTAATTGATTAAAAATCAGGAAGGTAGAATGTAGAGGAAATGTAACCGAGTTTTTGTAGAGGAAGAATTAGAAAGCATTTGGGAAAAAAACACCTTCAGTACGGAATCTATCCCTGACCTCTCATACATAATCAGTTTAGACGAGTTTGATATTTAGTCCACATGCCCACTGGTGTCATAAATCCAATATCTACCTAAAATAATTAAAGAAAAGAAAAAAATACGGTAAAGCTTAGGCAATTAAGAGGTCATGGTTGCGTAAAGGTAAATAAGTAACAGTGGAATTGTCGGTGACCTGTGGGCCTATCCCCGAGATGTTTCGAGTTGATTCCATTGCGAGATTGGTCGTTCACGTGACACAATCTCGAAACTTTTTCTATTTAGCTATTCTTGAAAAAAATTTCGTTACGGATTGAGATTTTTTCATTCGGATAGATCTCACTGCGGTTCTACCTCTCGGAATCGTCAATATCGCAACAGAGTTCGAAAATATTTGTTGTTGGACAAAATGTAAAATGGCGTAAACATAGCCTTACTATTTGATAATAAGATAAATTGAAGAATTTGAAAATGAATTTAATAGAATATCACGTATATTTCGTGAACGCGAAGACGCTTTTGAGCTGAGCGATAAGAAATTTATTAATTTGTTCAGGCTTAATAAACGGTTTTATTCAAATAGTAAGGCATTCCATCCATATGCTGTATGTTATTTAATTTTGGCTTTTTATGTACCTATTAAAGTTATTAAGATATATCATACATGATGTAATAAGTTATACTAGTAATAGCTTTTTATTAAATCATTTAGCGAAACAAAGAAACATACATAAAGTGTAATCTGCTTTTGCTCTTTGCTTATTCTCTTCCAATCCAATTTTATTTAGACTTTATCGAGCTAACCTTAACCA
>CABFOV010003832.1:29248-42916 GCA_902141375.1 Timema poppense | reverse complement strand
GGGGGGGAGGGCATCCTGTACTAATTTTATAACCACACTGGGATTTTAACTAAAGCATCAGGGTTCTACTGAAGAATATACCCAAGATAATTTGAGATAAAAATTAGTGGCAATTGTACTTTTAAATATATAAGAATGAACTTTTAAAGTAATAATGTAGCTTGTCAAGAAACTTGTCCATGTATCAAAACAGTGAAACACAAAACCCTATTCTCGTCTTACATTACGGAGAACAGTATTTTAACCTGTTCAAAATAAGGTAGGCCTCTGCATTACAATTTTTTTTTAACCTAATCAATTATGTTGTTATCAATGTCTTAATCTAATACAACTCATCTTTAAATCCTTCAAACAAGTCCTTCTGTACTTTATAAGTTTCCTAATGCTTGTTGGACGAATTGTAACCCCTCGACGTTGATAAAAGAAGATAATTTATTTTTAAAATATGATGGCTAGCACACGATGGTCATAAAAAAAAAAGGAAGCAGTAACAGAGAGAGTCAATATTAAATACCCACGTAGAGGTTGCAATAATAGACACGTAACTCGACGACACAGGAACCTAAATGGTCGTATTCTTGCCGATTGAACCGCCGCTAGTTGTTGGCAGCTGCACTCGTAGTCACGCGATCATCCGCGTGAGGCGCTTCAGTTCCCCGAACGGATGAGTCCTCTTCCTTTCTAACCCCCTCCTCTTATAACCAACTGGGGAAAAAAACACACGTGATAGCTTATCTGTGGTAAAACGTTATTAAAGGTTTGTTTCCTTAACTGTGGCAACCTGGCACAGTTGTCGCTCTAAGCCGAGCACGCGATTGCTCTGGCTTGTCAACTCCTTTTGTTTTTATCCCTCGTTCTATTTCCCTTTCTGTCTTGATCTTTCAATATTCGACCGGGAGAGTTGGATGCGTGGCTAGAACAGATGCCTTTTGAATCGGGAGGTTGGTGATTTGATCCGTTAACAGGATTGGCCTTCCACATTTTGTGGTTTCTCATCCTCTCTCCAGGATAGTACTTGTGATTGTTTGGGGGTTGGGTAGTGAGTGAAGAAGTGTTTGAGGTATTTAATTCTTCCATATTCACGAATAGCGGACATCCTAAGTATCTCCATGCTTAATCGGTCAGAATGAATATAATGCTTTTTAAAACACTTCAAAAATGTTTATTCGCATAAGGATTAGAAAACCACAATGAGGTTTAAAAAAATACAGTAATGCCTTTCTGGTTCAAATTTCCCCCTCTCAAGTCAGAGTTAGACTAGCAAACTGCTTACCTGAACTCAACAAATCGGTTGTATTCAACCTTTTTCTCTGGCATACTTCAAACATATTTACTTCAAGCTTCGTAACCAGCTCCTACCTTTATTTTACACGCCTCGGTGGCATAGTTAGCTGACGTGCTATTTTCATGTTGAGCTAGACTGCCAAGGTCGGGGAGATTGAGGTTTGAATCTCTCTTGGGAGAACAGAGGGTGGCTTTTCCTAAATGGTTTTCCACTCTACCTCCACGCAAACTCGGGTTCACTTCATTTATATTCAACCTTCCCAGCTCTTCACCCATTAACCTAAATAGTACTTAAGCGTACAACCCGAGCGGGTAGTAGGATGCTGTGCTAACTATATATTTTCTTCTTTATTTTGCACGCCGTCTTATTACCTGTTCAGCTTCTACGCATATGCACTAATTGGTACGCTAATAAGTTAGGGGTAAGGAAGATTGAATTTATAGTAAGTGTACCCTCATTGGCGTGAGGGCTGAGTGGAAAATCATTTAGGGAAAAGCGCCTCAGTAAACCCGACCGGGATTCGAACGCCGCTCTCCCTGTCATTGGCAGTATATTCTATTGCGAGAGTGACGCCTTAGACCATGCGACCCCAGAAGCAGGTACCAATTCTATGGTCTATAATTTCTTCGGTCCGTTAAATACATAATATTAATAAAATAATTACTGCCAATATATTTCAAATTTGGTACAATAAAAAAATCAGTATTTAATAAAAAGAATAAAATAAGGATAATTTAATAGCAATAGTAAAATAATGCATATATTTATGACATTACTATTTGGTCAGCAAGATGGCTGAACACTTATTTCTCGAATCTGAGAGGACAAATGTTGGTTAGTGCAAGCATTAGGTTTTAGACCAAAAAAGGGTAATATTTTCATATAATTAATTCCTAGGGGATTAATACTAAAGTATTAAAAATATTTGGTCAACAGCAGATCCGACGTAATGAGTAATGACTTATTCAACCACCAAGTGCTGTAGTCATTACGTGGGCGTGAGAAGGGAACTGGAATCGATGTTAATTGTTTTATTGAAATTCATATAGCTTGAATTTTTTTTTCTCCAGAAAATTTTAAATCTTACATGAGGCCTGCATCTGAATCGATGTTTTTTTTTATCGCCGCGTCTGACTACTTTTTTTCAGGCTATACGTATATACGATAGCTATTCTAATGATGTGAGGATGAAGAAGGAAAGATTTTAGAGGAAATCTACACGTATTTGTGTGGAAGGAGAGTGGAAAACCATTGAGTGAAAACCACCTCCAGTAAACCCGACCAGGTTTCCGAATACGGATCTCCCCGTCATCAGTGGGCCGGTTTAACACGATAGTGACGCCTTAGAGGATTAAGCCACTGAAGCGTGTCTAAATTTATGTTACTCCTGCGTTTATTTATTCTCTTATCATATGGAATATTTGACCTTGAGAGATGCAGTATCTAGTTGGGTCACACTGAATGTAGACTTCAAGCCACTCTGTTGGAACAGAACGTTACCCAGGGTATACCTTGGAGGTTGTCTACACGTCTTACTCGAAATGAGATGACGTCATAACGGTGATTATGAAGGCGTGGAGCCAGTAGAAATTTTAAACCTAGCTCAAGACTAATTAACCAGAACTTGGTAACCATAGGGACAGTTCTCCTTTCGGGGAAAAAAACCCAATGATACT
The DNA here is from genome assembly GCA_902141375.1 of Timema poppense. Lineage (NCBI taxonomy): Eukaryota > Metazoa > Arthropoda > Insecta > Phasmatodea > Timematidae > Timema > Timema poppense. The sequence continues at coordinate 39,955 of CABFOV010003832.1, read as the reverse complement.
GCCGGGAATCGAACCTTTATATCAGTAGCCAGAGGCGCTGACCACTAGACTAAGAAGCCGGTCTAATTGTTATTGATGTCAGGGTTAATTCTTAGGCACTCCATTAATTGAGCTCGCGTACCCCTAAGGGTACACGCACCACAGGTTCAACGTCGACCGCTAGACTAGATTATTAAGTCTGATATTGAATAAACAAGTTTTTAGTCATGTTATATTCCTATTCGTGTTTATCTCGAACACCTTGTGGTTGCCACAAGCCTAGGTTTTTTACTTTTAAAGATGTTCATCAAATGTAAGTTGACATGAATGGTTGGAGGGGTAACACATTGTATGAGCAGCGTTTAGCTATCAACTGCTTGAGTAAAAACACATTACACAACAGTAATGACAGCTTAGAAAATTCAAAAATAGTTAAAATTGACAATTTTTACCATACTATTAATATAATTTGTTAGTTACCAATAATATATATCAAAAGTGACATCTACTGATCACATTGCTTGACGTATGACTATATGAAAGTTCCTTTAGTCACGTTTGTACTCAACTGTCAAATAACTTTTTTTTTAGAACCGCGCCTTACCACCTGTTGAGGTTGTCCGCATATGTATTAATTACACTAATGAGTTGGGGACGAGTAAGGTTGAATTTAGAGGAAGTGTTCTGGCATTTGCAGGGAGGGAGAGTGGAAAGCAATTTTTGAAAAAACTTCCTCAATACACCCAACCGAGATTCAAAACCCGATTTCCCTGTCATCGGCAGTCTAGTCTAACGTAAGAGTGATGCCTTAGACCATGCTGTCACCGAAGCAGGTGTCAAGCTACTAATCCTTCATACTGTGTTATTATTGTAAAAAAATGTGTCAAAGGTTGCAAGGTATAAGGCATCACTCTCGCATCAGACTGAATTACCGGTGACGGGAAGGTCAAGGTTCAAATCCCGGATGGGTGTACTAAGGGTGCTGCAATCTAATATATATACTGTGTAACACACATGTGAAGAGTGATTCACCCTTACTGCAATATCAATAAAAACCATTTATTAAATATTAATATTAATAGTTTGATCATTAATAATTTTCAAATTACGTGTAAAATTAATTTATTTATTGTTATTTTATTATTTTTTCCAACCGTTTAGATACATGAACTCGCACTCTTGGGCACAAGATAAAGGCATCAGTCCCATACTGCCCGGTCCACCGTTGATGAGGAGGTCGGGGTTCATATTTCTGTTGGGTGTACTGGGGCCTTTTTCCCAAATGTTTTCTCCCTCTTCCTTCAAGCAAGTCATGTTTCATATCCACTAAATTCCACCTTTCTTACTCATAGCTCATGATTGTAAAATACGCGGGCATTCTAGACTGGTAAAAGACAGCACGAATAAAAAAAGCATTTAAATTTAATTTCACATTATAGTGTGTGGACGATTATTTGAGAAAATTAAATCTTTATTTGGTATTTTTACATATATAAAAAATGTATTTTTTTTATAATAGAAAGGAAAGTATTTCCCACGGAATAATTTTTTAGCTTCACATTACAATAATTTTGCATCTAAATGTAATTTTTTATGACGTTAAGATTTCTCTTCAACTTGTAAATTAGAAGGATATTTCTTAAATTGTATTAGCCTATGTATTCCAATTATTGGTAAGTTTTACTGTTTTTATACTATCTTTTTTTTAGTACTACGTCCTACTACGTGTTTAGTTATACGCTTATGTGCTAATTACTTTAATGAGCTAGTGATTAGGAAGGTTGAATTTAGAGAAAGTGTACCCACATTTGTGTGGAAGAATAGTGGAAAACTAATTAGGGAAAACCCCTCTTACCCTGCTCTCTCTGTGACAATGATTTTGTTGTTGTTAAATATAAGCACGTGTCTTTTTTTTATCACACTAGAGCTACACTTACACATTCTGACCGCGTATTCTGTTATCACTGTTTTACTATCTATACGGGCTATCTGTATATTTTAACTACTCTAAAGAAGCTAAAGTTTTGAGGAAGTGTACCTAGATATGCGTGGAGGGAGAGTAGAAAAACATTTAGGAAAAAATCACCTTCAGTACACCCGACTGAGATTCAAACCTTAAAATCCCCGTAATCGGCAGTCTGCTAGTAGCGCGTTAGACCATGCCCAATGTCAGTTTAACGTTAGTCATGTGTTCAGGACTGCTCTAACAAATCTGCACCAGTTTTTAAAAAAATTACTTGAGGTATTTAACGGGCACCTTCTGAACCAACTGATTATATCAACACACGGCTTACAAACTAACTAAAGTTTAGAATATACACAATATCCAGCCCCCAGCCATTGATGCATCACTGTGAAAGGGAGAATCCCCACATATCCCCAGTAATAAATTTGTCGGCCATTCCAGGTATCGAACCTGTGACCCTTAGCAAAGTAGACAGACACGCTACGGACTGGACTAAAGTATCTGACTTGATTCGTACTATTCAAGGTTTTTAAAATAATATTTTATTCTCTGTGCTATATTTATTTTAATTAAGCATAATTTTATGTATTCAATATGATAATTAAATCAATAAGATTATTTAAATAAGGAATTTAGAACCCACATATAAAAACAAGCCTTCCAAAAATTATACTTCCTAACTACAATCATAGCCCTAACTGCAGATATAGCTTGTTTGAACCAAAAGTAATACAAAACCCCTGTACACTTACATTAGGAAAACTATGCTAATACCATTAAATTGTGTTCAAAGTTTCGGCGTACAGCACCGGGAGAGCAAAGCTGTTCAATCATGCGTGTACAACAAGTCGCATAGGAGTTAGTTGCGTGTAACTGCACATGTAATAATGGCAAGTACTTTCTGTGATTAGGACTGTTAAAGATTACCCTCAAAAAATATTCGCATTTCTAGATTAACTAGTGTGTTGTTTAGTAATAGAGATATGTTATACTGCCGTGCTCCAATATGTTGAGGTGTGTAGTGGCACGCGCTTAACTCCTATGCAATCCGTTGTACACGCATGCTTGAACAGCTTTGCTCTCCCGGAGCTGTACGCCAAAACTTTGAACCCAATTTAATGGTATTAACATAGTTTTCCGGATGTAAGTGTAAAGTTATTGGTTGACTCCAAAGACTATTCGATAAATAACTTTAACTCCCTTACTTACTTACCTAATCTATTGTACTATGAACTTGAAAGTTCATTACCTCACTTAAAAAAATATGCCCTCTATCCCTATCTTGAGATAGTTCTATCCAGTCTACCTCATTACACCCTATCTCTTCCAGGTCCATTCTAATGTTATGCTCCCATCTGCTTTTAAATCTCCCCAATGGTCTCCTCCCATTGGTTTTGCCATGTACTACCATGAATGAGGTTCTAGAACCTTCCAATCACGCTGCATGCTCTGCCCACCGTAATTTACAAAACTTGATTTTTCTAGCAATGTCCTATGATGAGTACAGTGTATGTAACTCATCATTATGTAACCTCCTCCACTCCTTAGTATCTTCATCCCTTATTGGACCAAATATCTTCCTAAGTACCTTATTTTTGGACACCCTAGATTTTTTGCCTTCATTTAAGGTAAATGATCACGTTTCAAAACCATAGAAAGCAACCGGAAACATGATCGTTTTGTATATTCTGAGTTTTACATTCCTTGAAAGTAGGTGATCTTAATCCTTTAGCCATGGGAAAAGAGAATTTATGAGGTGCTAATACAAAATTACACTTTAATGCAACAAAACAAAAATACACATGCATAAACCAGAATAAATAAAACCCCATAAGATGGTCAAATTGTCAACATTTTGTATTTACAGTTTTATTCACACGAAGGTTCACAAAATAATACACAATTAATATCACTGAATAGAAAATAACTTACCGGGAAAATTTACCAACAAATTGGACAAGTAACTGTTTGTCGACAGTGCATACACACAACACGATAAATAGGAGTTTTTTAGCACTAAATATTTGTTTTAAGGTTCAAACATTTAAACGGGACGCTTGTCATAGCGCTAAGCTGCGTCGCAGATTTCCAAGATATCGCACGTTATTAAAGAAGTGGTTCATTATCTCAAAATATAGCTCAGACCAAAATTTAGGTTAAAGGTATTAATATGTCCCCAAAAGATTAAAAATCTTCCATTTTAAGTTTTATAAAATTTGTGTTAAAATATTTCTAGTACGATGGATCTTTTTATGGCAGGCTTTGTTGTAAGCTATTTATGAATAGTTATATGTTACTTCTTTCCAGGATGGATGCTAATTTACATTATTATTGTAAGATGTAACCTAGCTCATGTCATACACCAAGTTTTTAACGAGCATCTCGTCAAAATAAAATAGTGTCTCATCGGCAAATAAAAATGTTGTGTCAAACCAAGAAATTAATATGGAAGTCTTGAATGTAACAAATCATGTGTCATCTTAAACTATATTTTTTTAAATTAAATAGATAATAAATAATTAAATAAATTATCCAACAGCGAATGAATTTTTGAAATATAATTCGTTTTCTTAGCACTTATAATTTTATAAAGGTTCATGGCGATAGCACATTATTTAATTTAATTTAAACAACAATAAATGTTGTCTTTCACATTTCCTGATTAGCATAATTAATATTTACTGAAATTTAAAGTGATTAAAAGAACAAAAAAGAATTAAATATATATATATTTCACTGTGATAGGTCGATTAGTTTGTATTTAATTAAAAACAAACATAGTTTTATAAAATTTAAAACAGTTTTAAGGTTTAAAATAAAGAAATAATTAGGATGGGTGTTTTTAGGTGAATATTTTAATTCTTCTTCAATTATCCCGCGTATATGCACGTACAGTTTTACCTTTGCGCAATCATTCACATATAAATTCTTACATCACAATCAGTAATAGCAACACCACTTTATAATAAAGTGTTTTTGGGATTTGGCCATTTTATGAGCTAAATAGCGACTTAGAATAAATAATACAGAAGGTTTAGGCTTAAATCAATTAATATGAGAGTAATGTCTAAAAAATAATACTATAACAGATACAATGTATTTATAATACTTTTTACAATATCAAAAAACCCATTTAATTACGCACAAAATTGTTAACGTCACACTTTATTAGGTTTATTATACCTTTTTTCCTGTAGAGAGATATAGCAGTTTGAATATCTTCTTGTTTTATTTTAAAGATGAAATATTTTAATTCGCCTTTTATTTTATTAGTACAAATGTTACAGTTATTTAGTAAGTTTTTTGATAGGCTATTATTTTTGACAATTTTATTATAACCTATTAAATTGAATCCAAGGAATTCTATAAAACATGTTAACTTAACAACAATTTGAAATACAGTAAAAAATTTAATTACAAGGGTTAATCACCGTGGCAAATCAAATCAAATCATCTTAATTCAAGTATTAACACTTATGATCAAATATTTATGATCTCTTTATCTAAAATCAAATTTGGAACGTGCAAAATTCTTGCATATGCATTTTGGCCTCGCCTCTTCGATAGCCTCACCGTGAAGAAGGTGAGGGCCTGCCTGCCCTAAAGTATACCGATAGTATTGATCTTCACCAGGCCCTTTGTCGACCAAGAAAACCAACGCGGCGAAATAAGTCGTGAGTGACTTGTCACTTACGTTTAGTTTCTTGTTTATAGTTTACACAAGAAAAACCTATTTTTGATCAATCGCAAGAATATCGTCGTTTGATGAGAACCTCATTGTGGGTTTAAAAGCTCGTGAAAAGGACCGGAAATATTTTTGGGTTCATCCTGATTTTAAAAAAAACTTTGTTCAAAATTGCAAGTGACTTCAGGGACATTGTTAAGTTCAAACAAGCGTATAGGATGAGCAGGGAAAGTTTTGAAGAGCTTGAACGACTCGTAGGTTCAACTACAAAGAACTTTTTCACAAAGTTCACATCAACCGTTTGTGATTTCTTTGTCATTGTCCGTTGCATTTTGTCGTCAAAATTGTGAACTAATCTTATGATATTTTTTATCATTCCGACAGTGCTTTTTTTTTACTAGGCTTTTCCACGTACTGTATGGATCTAAGCATGAGTGGAGGAATTTTTTGAGCAAAGCTGTGGGATTCAATGATTGCATGTGTGATTTGGAGTGCAGCGAATATTTTGCGCCTTAATAACCTTTAATTTAGTCCTCAGAGCCAAAATCAATCCAACTGTGATAGTAGGAAATCTCCACAATAATTCATTTTTACAGACAAGCTATACTAAAAGTTAATTTAAGTATGCATCTTTGTTCTTTATGAATTACGCCTGTATACAGTAGCCCCATGGCTTCTTTGGTGCTGACCGACAGCTTTAAAAAGTTACCAGACCAAACCACGTATCCCTACGCCAAACTAGATGATCTGCAAAAACATGTGTTTAGCATCTGCCACTTTTGACAGTAAAAATGTAGGTATGTACCTAAATGTTGACTGTCGGAAGTCAGCTGTGAGCTGTCAGTCAGCACCAAAGAAGCCATGGAGCTACTGCACATCTCGTATATATCGCGCCTCTAATACCTTCATAATCACATTATACAGAGTGATTCAAAAGCCTCCATACGTAAAGAATAATTTAATTTCAGTTTTAAGTGCCGTTATGAAATGTCATTGTCTGAAAACGAACGCGTGGGGATAATAATCCTGACCGGATTAGGAATCTGACGAAAATTGGAAGAGGAACTAAACAGGAGATACGTCCCCGGAAGGCTCATCACACACAATACCGTTGCCAAACTTAACGAAAAGTCCCTAAAGACTCAAAGTGTTACTGACCAACCGAGACGTGGTTATGTCGATACACTTTTGAATCAACCTGCCTATGGTTGCCCTTTGTCGCCATATAATAAGAATCGCGCGAAAAAACTAATTACAATTGCTTGGAAATAAAATTGGTTTGTCTCATGATATTAGGCGCCACTCTTCCAATGCATTGGATTGCCCATCATGGGGATATCAGTGTTCGAATCTTAGTCGGGTGTACTTAAGTTCTTATCCCCACCCCCCCAATCACACACTAAAGTGGCTTTCCAGCTTCACTGAAAATGTGGGAGCATTTCATACACATTCAACATTCCTCATCCAAACTATATTGGTGTAAATAAATGGATATACCGAATGGGCGGAGAAATATTGGATATATTTTAAATTTGTAAGATGCTTGACTCGCCTCGGTGGCGTAGTTAGCTGACGCGCTAGGTTCGTGTTGAGCTAAACTGCTGAGTACGGGTAGATCGAGGTTCGACTCTCGGTTGGGTAAAATGGGAGTGAATTTCCCTAAATGGTTTTCCACTCTTCCTCCCCACGCAAATACGGGCTCACTTCCTCTAAAGTTTAACCTTCCCAATTCCAAACCCATTAGCGTAATTAGTACTTAAGCGTGTAACCCGAACGGGTAGTAATACGCGGTGCTAAATAAATAAAAATAAATAAATATTAGAGATACCGCGAACATGAAGATGAAGTGGCTGATATATACATATAATTTTTGACTGGGTGAGCCACATGAGGTTGCTCGAAACTATACAAACACACTGTCAATCTTGCATTTATGCTAAAAAGTTTTTTATAGCGTCATTATTAAATCACCTGAAATATTGTGTTTTTTTTTATCACCGCGTCTTGCTACCTGTTCAGGTTATACAAACATTGATAGTTACTCTAATGAAGTAAGGATGAAGAAGGAAGTATTTTATAGGTCATCTCTAAAAATATGCGTGGAGGGAGAGTGGGAAACTATCAAGGAAAAATCACCCTGAGTAGATCCGATCCATATTCGAAACCCGATCTCCCCATCATCAACAGGCCAGTCTAACATGAGAGTGACCTCTTAAGGTGGGAGTGTAAGTGACGCAAGAAAATGTCATTTTTTTGCACTTTTTGTATGAAAACTTTTTTTTAATCAAAATAAATCAAATATTTCTTCAGTACAGGCATACAGTTTAGTTTCATTCACATGGTAACCTCAACAGTTGTTGAATATCTGTACTGGAATTTAGTGACAACTTTTTCTCTTAATTCAAATTGTTCCTCATCTAATGTCGCTATGCTCATGACAGATATTTAAGAACGGTTTATTTCATGGTGTATATAAAACTAAACTATATTTATTTATATTGACAGACAAAAATAGTTTTGCTATAAAAACAGTAAAAACACTAACCTTTGCTCGCGTCCCCTACATTCCCACCTTAAGACCATTCGGCGGCCACAGACACTAGTCCGTACGATATTGTTTTCCCGCAATTCCATTTGCCGTATTTGGTAGGCCGTGTCCGTTAGAAGGTAATACTTTACCCGGCCTTTACCCCGCCCGCAGCCAGATGGCAGCTAACTTGTAATTAGACTCTTGCCTCCTCGGCTACGCTAACTTATTATTATAGCTGGACATTTGTGTCGCGTCTTAATTGCGTGGATCAACATCGGTGATTCGTTTTGTGTCGATGCTAGAAGCTTTATCATTAACCTCTGGCGGAAATTCTTCTACCTTGGCAGGTCACATCTTAATTTATGCACGGGCATTAAAATTGTAGTTAGGGATTAGAGTTAAACACAGACGCCGACCGGTAGTTAAATTTGTAGTAATTATTTTTCTTTTAAGAAAGATATACCCACTGGATCACTAACCTAAGCAATCAGTGTGTGATTTTTAACTCCACACCCACATCAGTGACCACGTGGTTTATGGCGTCAGTCATGCTATATATATATTTTAGATCACTGGTGACGGGTGAGTTTGAGGTTCGAATCTTAGCCGTGTTGAATAAAGAAGGATAATTTTCACAAGCGATTTATCATTATGGTTTTCCCGTTCCATCTCCACGCTAATACGAGCGACTTTTATTTCAACTAACCTTCTTCATACCAAATTCTTAGATCAAGTTGATAATAACTGTTTTTTCTAAACATTCTAATGAAAAAATCTAACTTCACATTGATTAATATTTAGATAATTATTTATGAAAAAAAAATTGTTCAAAACACACTTACATTATTGATAAGACTATTTACTAAGCTGAAGACTCTTAAGGACATTATTATGGCAATATTACTAAATTATTTTTTTTATCTTAAATCATTTATTTGGGCTAAGCTCATATTTAACAGGTACAATACAAGTTGAAACTTGTTTAGTTGCATTCTAAACATCTATCAACGATGGTAAAGGTCTGTGTTCGCAAATAGTAAATTATTGAAACGTCAACATTATAGAATCGATAATTTCACCAAAACTTAATTGATAAATTGTAAGATAAAATATTAATTTACTACTAATTTAATACAAATTTAATGTTATCTAAAGTGGGTTCATTTTTAATTAGTCATGATTTATTTAATAGGATTGTTATTAATGTTCGTAAACATTCTCGCACCAACTCAAAATAATTCGCACTCATTCTAATCAATAGATAACAAACACTACGATCTATTTGAAACCGTTAATTGATTCAACTCGAGATTATTTTGAACCACTCGGAAATATCAAATAAATTACAGATTATTACAACCTATCTAGAAACATTCTCGGATCCATAAGAGAACACTTCGAACCATTCGGATTTTTTTTTTAGATCAACTCAAAAACACTTCGTCTAATTCGTAAAGCACTCTTGGGCTCGAAATTATTCTGATCCATTCGGAAACATTCTAATTTGAGAACGCTTTGATCCATTCAGAAACATTCTTGGACCAACTTGAAACTACACCGAACCCCCTATGATGCCTCGTCTAACACACATCTATATATATAAAAAGAAAAGTCCTGACTCACTGACTGACTCATCAACGTCCAGCTCAAACCCTTAGACCTAGAAAGCTGAAATTTCGCACAGAGGTTTTCTTTATGATGTATACAAGGAATAAGGCCGGATTTTTTTGAAATTCCCATTGGATAGGGAATAAAGAGGATTTATATTTTTGCCTTAAAGTTGCCTTATTTCTTATTAGATTAACACCCAGCCCAAACCCTTGGACCTAGATAAGCTTGGAGTGAGCTCACCTAGCAGCCTGGTCGTGTTAGCACCTGAGGGAAGAACCTCTAATGTAGTATATAAAGAGGTACTATAAGTATGAACAAAAAATAAATAGTCATAACCCCTTGAGAATAACAACCTAAGTAATTTAACCCTCAGTTTCCGGATTTTACAATAGGTGGCACGCGAGTAATTAAAAAAAGGAGTGAAAACGCAAGTGAAAACGCAAATGAAGTCGCGGGCAATAGCTAGTATAATATATGCAGAGACTTCACATTTGTATCTAACCCCCATCCCCTAAAATATCAAACCCCCCGCTCCTCATCTCTACTTGTAGTGGACGTTGACAACGAATGAAATTAAGTCAAATAATTAAGGAGAGTGCTTCAGTAGACGGACATTATTTCCACATTTTAATTCGATTAAAAATTTATTTGGAATTGATTTTAAAATCCCGACAACACACATATATACAATATCATAACGTTTCTAAGCTTATGTTTAAACTTATCATTCTAGTCTTTAAATTAAAATACACTACCGAGAGCAATTATTTTCCTAAAAAACTCGATTCTTTGTATTATATTTAAATTATAAGACTTTGTATTTTATAGGTAACAATATTATATACATTAGACAATTTTGGGTAGGCTAGTTAAATTTTCCTTATTTCAAACTAAACAAAAACCCGAGTCAATATAATACTAAAAACGTCCCGCTGC
>CABFOV010003832.1:0-27992 GCA_902141375.1 Timema poppense | reverse complement strand
TGGTGGTCGAGGCCGTCTCTACGCCGTCCCTCACCACGTGCACCGCCGCCACCAGACTGCAGGAGCAAGGCTTATCGACCAAGAGACCGCACGGTGGCTGCAAGAACATTGTCGGTACGGCCACAGCCGGGGGAGGAGATCTCTTGCAATCCGGTTTCTTCAGGAGTTCCTCTATCGAGTAGGGGTTGCGCTTCTTCTGCTGCGTCTCAGACCCCTCGTCCCCTTTCCGCCTCTCCGTGGGGGCCTTGACGGCGACCTCTTCTTCAACGTCTTCCTCGCTCTTGTCCCTGGAATCCTCCTCGCTGCTGTTGCTGAGGTAGTGGGGGACCTGACAGAATCCCCCCTCATATCGAGAGGAGTAGAGGGGGTGGTGGGTGACGAGCCAAGGGGCCTTGGAGGCCGATTGCAGGGGTCGGAGGGCGGCCAGGCGGCTCGATAGGTAGCCGGGGTGAGGAGGGGACGCGACGGAAGGGAATGGTAGGTGAGAGGGCTGTGGGAAGAAGCCGCCCATCCTGCCCATGGCGACTAGGGACGCGGCGGTCTTGTGCTGTTGCTCCTGGTAGGAAGAGGGGGAGGTGGTGGACCTCAGGGTCGAGTCTGAAACAGACACAGCTTGTTATCTGTCTGTGTTCTATACAACATATTAACAAAGTTATAGCAGTAAAGCTGCGTATAGTTAGTGTGTCATGCGGGTACCATCAACAAGGCGTAATGCCTTTAAGCATTTCTCAAACACCTTAGACGAACTTTGTTGCTTAGGGGTCGTCCTTAAATTACGTAAGGATTTTTAGGGGTCAGTATTTTCTTACGTTTTATTGCAAGATGGGCGAGGTGGGGGGACAGAATACATATTACCTAAGGTCTTTCTTTATCAGTGTTTAAAGTTATTTTTTTGATTTGTAAGAAAAAATAGGCTATATTAATTATAACTTTTAATTAGACCTAAATTTAATCTACTTATGATGTGTTACACATAATTTTACTGCAAATAAAGTTTTCTAGAAAGTCACATCACTCACTATATTACCAATCTTTGTGTCTAAAAATAATCAAACTTTTAAAATAATCAAATTTAACCAGTCATAAAAAAATACGTAGGATAAATGGGGGGGAAGGGGTGGTGACGGAAAATCTTACGATCCCTTACGTGGTGGTGAGGGAGGGGATAAAAATCATGAAAAAATGCCTAACGTGATTTAAGGACGGCCCCTTAATGGTGGTCAATAATATATTCATCATGGAACAGTGATAAAACAGTTGATGTACAAGGGGTTCAAAGTTTCCTACAAATACCGTCCACGACACTAAAACAGTTAATGTTTATTTTAAACTATCACATTTAACAAAAGGTTTACTAAAAGATTAATTCAATGAATGGTGGTGAATAAGGGCTGTTTTAAAAGAAGTGCATCTATATTAGCGTAAAACCCCCATGATAAATCGCACGTGCTGAAAATGTACCTCAGTGAACATCCTCCCCAGCAATCCAGTAATTTGCGATACTGACGCATTAGACCCCGTGACCACCAGTAGAGGAACCAATTTTTTTCCACCCTAATAGCTAAGGGCAGAGGAAGGTTTAGTTTAGACCAAGTGTGCCAGTATTGGCGTGGAACGAAAGTATAAAACAATTTATAAAACCACCCTCAGTACACCCAACTGATATTCGAACCCTAGACTATTCGACCCCTGTAACCGGGGGCTAAAATTGATAAAGTTTGTATTTGTATAGTGTGATTTTATAGGTATTGATAATATTTATAAAAAGTGACGGCTAATGATAAAATGACGACATATGAATAATTGGAACCAAGTCAAGTAATTTTTATAGCTCTCAGAGAAGGCCTTTATTATTCAAATTGGGCTATATTGTTATTTCTTCCAGCATATATAATCCAGGATTTTCACTGGGGTTGATTGATTGTGAAATTTTGGAATGGATAACTTGTAATTAATAATTTTACAGGGGCGCAGCCATGAGGGGTGGGGTGCGGGGGGGGGGNNGGGGGGGGGGGGTGCAATTGGTGCGTTAACACCGGTTGGCAAAGTTTGAAGGGGCGGAAAATGAAGAAATGGAAAATTTCTAGAAAATTTCTAGAAATTTCCTGGGAGCGATATATTCCATTAGATAACTAAAAAACGGAAAAAAGATATTCTAGCAGGATTTACTAACAACAAGCGCTTGTCAACTAACATACTGCTCATCCACGTTTCAAAAGTTCCAGCCGAGTTTAAGAAACAACCTACTCTCAGACTTAACAGTTGAGTAGGTAGCATTCCTCAACGTCAATGTGTTCGTGTGTGATCTGTACTGTCAGAATATTTAGAGGTAATGTAAATACAGCTTGTAATAGATATTGTGTTAAGTCATGATTAAGGTTTCGAAAGGGGAGGATGTATCACAGCTTTCGCTAAACTTTCCATCGCTTTAGTGTAATTTCTATATAGTCAGTTAAGGCATTCATTTAAATTTCCACTACAAAGCAAAGTTTTTATAATCATTGCAGTTTTTTTTCTTTCAAATTGTGTTAATACATATTTGTTATAACACACAGAGGTGGAAATTAAGATGATGATCGTGTCCGTAATTAGAAGTACAGTACTACACTATTCTCAATAAATTTGAATCAGTCGAAAAATGACATCCATAAACGGGAATTGAACCCGGAACATTTTGTTTGGTGTACCAATGCTCTTATTACTGAGCTATTCAGGATTAATCATGTGCTCAGTGCTATTCTTTACTCACAGACTCACACCTTAATATATGAGGGAATAATAATGACTCTGAGTATGGAACGACTCCTGGGTAGCTCAGCGGTAATAGCATTGGAATATTAATCCAATACAGCAACGATGTCGAGTATTCATGCTGGTGTTCAACAGTGAATTTTGAACCTGAATCGATCGGGATTGTTTGTTCCGTTATAATAACCATTCTATAAATTTGGTTGTTGTCCATGCTGTTCGTGTAAATGTCCTGGCAATGATATTTTATGGTACTGTAGAACGTCTATTTATATACTTTTATATTTCTACTCACTGATAGAGTATATTGGATGAAGTTGTTGAGATTACAGTGAAGATCCATTCTGATTCAAGATGAAGCTCTAAAGCAGCTGCAGTAAATGTTATTTCGGATCAATTAGACAAAGTGATTGATGCATTGAAGCGATTGAGTGATACATTAACTGAAATTCTCGAAACACGTGAAAACAGCTATAATAATCAATGTTATTGAAAAGTTTGAATTTTTAACTATGTTCTTCTTCTGGTCAGAGGCTACCTCTTCAATTGATAGAGTTGAGAATTGCCTTCAGGTTAAAGAAATAACTTTTCACCAAGTTCAGAATAAAATTGTAACTTTGAAGGAACTAGTTGATAACTGGTAAATGAACTGTGTAACCCGGCCATTTCTTAAGCTGAGCATTTGTGTGGAGAATGGGGTGGGGCAGTAATTAGGAATATCAGAAAAAACGGCAAAACGCCTGATGAAAATGCTTCTGGTGCCAAATTGAATACTCAACAAGAAATCCGTCACTGTCTAAGATAAATTCTAGACAAATACATGCTGAAATATCAGACCGCTTTTCACAGTTGTATAAACTAGAGAGGCGTTTAATTTCCTTTATAATGATAAGTATTTCTGAAATAAGTTGCATATTCAAAGTCCTGAGCCAATTAATGAGCTCCAACGTAAATTAATTTATCTATTCCAACTTTATTCACTGAGATTTAAATGGATCGGAGCTGTACCACGAATAAAGGGACATAATTTCTTATTTTTTAAAGAGCTAGTCATAATGGTTAAAAACTAGAATATTCTCCAAAGGGACACCTCTTGTACATTTCTACAATATGATTGGAGGCATTCAAGATGTTGGTTACAATTTGCAAATATTATTGCCACTTCCAATGTCAGTAGCATCATATGAACATCCTTTATCAAACTAACATTCTTTAAGTCAAATCTAATTTCAGCAATGTTTCAAGATATATTAACGAAACTGATGATTATTTTGATAGAAAGTGAAGTTAGTATGTAGCCTCCGGGCTTGATTTCAAATCATGTCTTCAACAACCTTGCATACAAAAAGGCTAGGAAAGTTCTTTTGTTTTTAGTAGTGTACAGCAATAGTGATTGTAAACTATAATTGAATAAAAGAAACTTAATAGAATAATTAAGCTTCTTTTACTTCTGTAGTTTGTTATTTTGTGTGGGTGGATGGGATATGAGTAGCGGAGGGGCCAGCCCTTTTAACATTCGTCTCTGGTGCCAAACAGTCTTTGTAGATATAATAATACTTAGCACCACGTATTACTACCCGTTTGGTTTATACGCCTTTGTGGATATAGTTCTAGTGGATACACTATTGCTGAATCAACCAAAATACCCCCAATTGGGACTTAACCACGGTCTCTTTGGTCAGCACCTGCAACATCACCCGTCCATCCAACCCCTGATGGTTAGAAAATACTTAGGGGTGAACATTTTGGAGTCATTCCTAATTCCTCGTATAGGCCCTACTATCAGATCAAAGTCTGGTTTTGGTCCTAGGACAATTTTGTGGACACAATAGTTTGCAGAATGTCAATAGCCTCATTAGTCGAGTCCATCAAAGCAGCTGCTTCTCCAGCGATTGTATCTATTATCTAGTTAATTTAAAAAAAAATATATATATAACTCGTCCGAGAGCATTAAATTAACTAAACCACTTCTCAATTATATATAGTCGCTATTATAAAAGTCCGTTGTTTCGTGGAAATAAAATCGATTTAAACATATTATTAAATATAATGCTAGCAGGTGATTCAATATCTAAGCTACTGTTTTTAAAATAAATCTATACACATAAAAAAGACTTCATACTCGTATATTAAATCCTTGTCTTAGTAGGTTTACACCCCATTTAATATTAATAAATCAAATTTTAAATATTCTCTCTCAACGATGACTAGTGTAGGCTATATATAGCCTACTTGATGCCTAGCAGAGATTTTATGAAAAGGCCTAAAACGCTTATTTTTTGTAAAAATTATATTTTTATACATACTGGCATAATTAATGATTAATATAAAACAAGATTTTAGTGAAAAATGGCAAACTGGGCACAGGAATCGAACTCAGCATATTTGACTATTTCACGCCAATACTCTAAAGCTGAGATATCCTGATTCGTGTCGTGAAATATAATTATATGAGAATAATCAAGATGGCTTAACGGTAAAGCATTGACGTGTACAGTCAAAGGTTCCGGGTTCAATCTCAATGCATAAGTTTTCATTTATTCCTTAATTGAATTAGTTTCAGCTATTAGGACTGATCCTTTGAAGAAAAATCACTTTTAAGTTTGGCCAAGAGTTAAAATGACATTTTTTTTTAGCATAGTAGCAAAATAAATCTTAATAAGAAATTGTTTTCAAAATATTTAATATAGATTTTAAAATTGTTTGCACATCCATAATAAAGTTTTTTGTGTTCAATAAATTAGAAAAATATTTCAAAAATACCTTTGTATGTAATTTTGAAGTGTTGTGATAACCACCCAAACGAAAAAGAGAAAAATTTTAAATTTTAAAATTACACTTTATTGTCATTCTGTCAATTCTTTTTTTTTTCAACCCGTCATTGCTGGCGATCCAAAATTTACAAGCCTTTGGAGTGTGAAATTTATAATTTTGCTCATTCATTCACCTGGAGAAATCAAGGAAAACCACAATTTTTCTACTTTGTGATTTTAAAAAGCCCCGTTTAGACTTGAACAAAACAACAAACACGAACATGTTCGCGACAAGTGTGGGCGGTTTTCTGAACAGAACATTGCAACAAAATGTGTTTGTTGTTCTGTTCAGCACCGATCTACCATTTGTCGGTTTTTACCCATCGCATCAAAGGATGTTCGTGTTCGGTCTTGTTCTAATCTGGACGCCTCCGAGAACATTTCCCCAAACATACAGTTACTGGCCGGACAGCAGTGGAGTCACACGTGTGTTTTAATCTTTTTAAGTCTACACATATCTTTTGGTGAGTGTCTTTATTAACCTTCGTGTTGAATTAATTATTATTATTATCTCATTATTTTAGCATATTGCGGAAAAATGGAGTGGTCAAAAGAGGAGCAAATGAAGCTCAAAGAGCTCTCTCTATAAGTCACACCAGGTAATCTGGAACCCTAAGATCAAAAGAGGAGCAAATGAAGCTCAAAGAGCTCTCTCTATAAGTCACACCAGGTAATCTGGAACCCTAAGGATCCTATTAATATGGTTAAATAAAAAACAGAGTGCGTGGAAGAGATTGGGACCGTGATGGACAGGGATGTGAACGAGTTCAGGAAAAAATATATAGAAAGTTTGCTAGCCGCTCTTAGAAAGGAAAAAGAAAAATAAGATACCCTCGGTACAGGAAAAGTTTAGCAATTATATACAAACTATTATTTATGTACACCAGTTTTTGTAAGTTAAATTTTTGCTTGACCTCAGTGAGCAAAATACGCCTTAAGTAGAACACTTAGGGACAACAAGAGGTTTGTTGGCAGGTTATACGCCTATATACTAATTACACTATTAGGCTAGAATAAAATAGGTATAATTGAGAATAAGTGCGCCTACATTTGTGTTGAGATCGTGGGGAGCCAATTAGAAAAAACTTCAATGCCCCCAACCGGGATCGAACTCTGATCTCACCACCCTCAGCAGTTTAATCTAACAGTGGAGTGACGCCTTATAATTTGCGTCCACCGAGGCGGGTAGGGGGAGGGTTAAATGGATCTTTTTTACCTGATTTTCTCTTAATGATGCTGCACCTTTTTTTGCCTGCTGCTAATTTCTCAGTCGGCATACCTCTTTTTACTAAAAGGACTTAATAGACTGATTGTTCTCAAATTTTTATTTCCATAAACGTTAATTATTTTCTTTTTGTTTACCAAATAGGAGACGTTGTTTGTAAAATAAAGCTAAATAAAGTTAATACTTAAAGTAATTTTTGCTATTTATTTGTAACGATCTCTATTTAAGTACAATATTTTATTTTTTTATGATTTAATATATCACAATAAACACACACATGCGAACGTTTTTGTTCTTAATTTGTTTAATTTAATATCTGTTTTATTAATTAGTACAGATAATTTTAAAAAAACAACCAACTATGTGAACGCTTTGCAAACATGTTCTGTTCAAGTCTGGACACTCAGCCATAGCGAACCGAAAAACGAACTTGTTAGTGGAAATTTTCATGTTCGTTTTTATGTTCCAGTCTGGACGTGGCTTAAGTCAATTTGCAAAATAGAACGAGAGGGAGGAAAACGAGCAGTTCTCCCGGTGAGGCCTCTAATTTACATGCTGGTAACACTACCCCAAGTTCACAGTCATACTATTCGCGCCTGGGTAAATTGGCTGGCGTTGTAATTTACCTGTTTCTAGTTTCCTATTCTAGATAGACATACGCTTCCACTGACTTCTTTAATCTACATCCTGGCAGGAAGAATCCTACACACTATTTGCGTGACTAAACCAAGTATATTGGGCTATAGACGATTTATAAGAAATACGTTTACAAAAGAAAAACTGATTCAAGATCACAAACATTGTCTTGTGACAATGTAAGACTATTTTTAGAATTATTTAAAAATGTTTAGTTTTCGTTTCAATGTTACATGCTTAAAACTTGCTGAATAAAACGTAATTACTTTAACATGGGAAATCCTATCTTGACCTGCTGTGACATCACATATAGGTAACCTCCTTAACAAAGCATTATCCCAATGCACCCAACCGGAATTTAAACTCAGAATTTCAGGTTCAAAGCCGAACACAATGGCACAAAGTTAACTGTACGAAGAGGAAAATATTTAAATAAATGCGCCATAATTAACCTGAGAAGAATGAAAATCACTCATGTAAAAAACTATCCACTCTTTCCGTGATCATGCTATAGTCACCCTGGGGTTTTTTTCACAGACACAGGTGAACGAGGCAAGATGAGACGACGTCTATAACCACGTGCCCACCAGTACGGCTACAACTTCGAATGCTAAGCACTCTATCGTAAATTTCATAGTTAAGGTTTCAAACAAATAATTAAAGATTAATCCATCTATTTGTAAACTTAAAATATAGTTTTTCATTATTAGATGATGAATATTATACATTTTCAAACGATAATCCTCTTCTCATATTTACAAATTACTCATGATAATTTTATGTGTATTTACTATGTAGCAAACAATCCTGAGAAACGAGTTAATTTGTTATTAATTTATATAAAATTAGGAAGTATTAAAAAAAACACAGGTGGGGCCATTATAAATCAAGTCCCATCAGAGTGGACTGCTCGCGGATGAGTTTGAACGGACGGCAAACGTTTAACTGCCCAGCTGACGACCCAATCGGTCCCTCCAGGTCTATCACAGTGTTAGGAACCTGTCTACTATTTCCCTCCCCTGTGTCCCCCCTTCTCCCAAATCTCTGGGACACTTGTTCAATTATTCATGAAGAAAAATAAAAGTGAATCTTAGTTAGACGAGAATGAGACCACCTGCTCCCTCGTCAGAATCTACCTCTTGATTTGAGCTGGTCTCTTTTGGTGTAAGTATATAGGTGTGTGTGTCAAGAACGTTTACATTACGTTAATGTCACTGACATAGAATTGGCTTCTGAGATTGTACAGTGTCTGTCACAAAGCGCGACCGGCTAGCAGTGGAATTTAGACTGATAAGCCAGTCAGTCGTTAGTTATGCCTCTCATAGGTTTTTTAGAACAGGGTTCTATTATTATTATTATTATTATTATTATTATTATTAGCACCGCGTCTTACTACCCGTTCGGGTTATACGCACTTACGCTAATGTGTAGTGGTAGGGTGATTGTGAGATTAAATGAAGGACCTGCAGTTTAACGTGGAATCCGAACCACGGTGGAGGCCTGGCATTCCTCACATTCACAAGATGTCTTGTCAGAGGTAACAGGGTTCTAATAAGTATAGAATTATCGACGCTCTACTGTGTGTGTGTATATATATTTGCATACAGTAGAGCGTTGATAATTCGGACTAATCGAGAATCAACCCATTCTAAATTTTAGAAAATAAAATACCAATACCAAAAATAAAAATAAGCAAAGGCGGGATACTTGCGAAAACTCAGCGTTAAGGTAAAAACATTTTCACTTTATTTAAACAACGAATTTACACTTTTTTTTGTGTGCCAAATATCACAAATTCTGTAGGGCTAAAATCTAACACAGGAAAAAGCTTCCATTTTTTTAGCAAGGGTTGAGGTTCTTTATTTGCGGCCATGTATATGATATTCATACCATTGTGTTTTTTTTTATAAATAACTTTTTCTCTTGACGATCCGGATATTTGACGATTTGGACGTTCTAGTATATATATATATATATATATTTGAATAACTACTAAGCTAAAATCTTACACAATGAAGTTTGATTAAAGCTTCCCAGAAATCCAATGATCATATACCTACGACGGAAGTGAATTTTCTTACCGCTAAACTATGAGATATAATTATTGTTGGTGAAATTTTTTGGGGTCGATTTGTTAAAATTAAAAGATTTATTTAATTTAATTCTTTTATGACTTCTGAGAATCAAAAATGATGTAGGCTCGCCTCTCTCTCGTTAATAAAGCCGAATAAACTATTATTATATATAAACCATTAAAATAAAATATACTATAATACTATAAAGCAATCATTCTGTCATTGTGTCATATGCTACAAATCTACTTTACTCTTTCACTCAAACACCTCTATAGGGATTGAACTGAAATTTCTAATGGGCATTACTCAGAAGTTTGGTTAACATATGGGCTAATTAAAATTACCTATACGACTTACCCTAAAACACCAACACCGCCCACCTCCCCCACATCCCTCTCATAAGTATCTACGGAACCACCGGGGCTAGGGAGTCGCCCTAAGGTGGGGTGGGGTGTACAAATAAGCGCTAGCTTTCTAACACCCCAAACCCACAACACCACCCCAAGGCGTATCTCCTTAAACACTGAGGCTAGGTGATCGCTTAAATTTCACATTATACTCTCAATATTTAACTACCCATAAAAATATATATTCTTGGTAGATGAAGAAACTGATACACACTCATTAATGACACACAACACACCAGGACGCTTATCCAACTGATGAACCACTGGTTTTGAACTGTTATAGAATTAATTTTTCATTTGTTAATGTATCAAATAACATCCGTGGGATTAAAAATTTGATAAAATTACTTCTCATGCATATTATACTTTTAAATATATGATAGAATTTACAATTGTACTTTCATTATTAATTGTATTAACTCTTTAAAAAAGCTGGTATTCATGAAGATCCTGATAATTTACACCTGCAAATTTTCTTGTACCTTCAATCCATATCCATCCAGAATGGTATTTTTTATTTGCTTATGAAATTCTACTATCTATACTATTATATAAACCTATTAAATATTTTACTCACAAAGAGAATACATGGATAAAAACGACATTTTCATATTGTTTTACGGTCTCAGGGAAGCTGGAGCTTGAATCTCGGATAACCATTGAGGTGTTTTTACATAAATTACTTTCCCCTCTCTCTCCCGGTGTATACTGGGTCCTCCACGCTGCCCCTTAGAAGGGTAAATGTGCACCTCACCTGTGGAGGGATGTTAATCACAGGACTCTCCCCCTCTCCCCTGAGAAGGGTAAATGTGCCTCTCACCTGTGGAGGCACGGTGCGCACTGGGTCCTGGCTGAGCGACGAGGTCCGCCTCGGTCCAAGCGCCGCTGTTCCTCAGGATGCGGTTGACGGAGCTGACGCTAGGGATGCTGTGCGGGTCACAGACCCTCTGGGCGAGCAATTGGTCCCGGATCTCCCAGGCGAACATGCCGGGGTTCTCCTGCTTGAAGCGCAGGATCTTCTTCACCACGGTGGGCGTGGCCACCTGCTGGAAGGACGACGAGAACAACACAGCGCAGGCGCTGCTGTTAGTACACACACGTGATTGGTTATGTTTAGTTGCTACTGATCGTGCGCTATGTGACTAGAGGGTTTGCACTAGGGGCGAGCTTACACGGGGCAAGTAAGGAGGGAGAGCTTACATGGGGACAGGTAAGGAGGGCTAGCTTACATGGGGCAAGTAAGGAGGGCGAGCTTACAAGGGGACAAGTAAGGAGGGCGAGCTTACAAGGGGCAAGTAAGGTGGGCGAGCTTACAAGGGGACAAGTAAGGAGGGCTAGCTTACAAGGGGACAAGTAAGGAGGGCGAGCTTACACGGGGCAAGTAAGGTGGGCGAGCTTACATGGGGACAAGTAAGGAGGGCGAGCTTACACGGGGCAAGTAAGGAGGGTTAGCTTACATGGGGACAAGTAAGGAGGGCGAGCTTACATGGGGACAAGTAAGGAGGGCGAGCTTACACGGGGCAAGTAAGGCGGGTTAGCTTACATGGGGACGAGTAAGGAGGGTTAACTTACACGGGGCAAGTAAGGCGGGTTAGCTTACATGGGGACGAGTAAGGAGGGTTATCTTACAAGGGGACAAGTAAGGAGGGCGAGCTTACAAGGGGCAAGTAAGGAGTGTGAGTTTACAGGGGGGCAAGTAAGGAGGGCGAGCTTACAAGGGGACAAGTAAGGAGGGCGAGCTTACATGGGGACAAGTAAGGAGGGCGAGCTTACACGGGGCAAGTAAGGCGGGTTAGCTTACATGGGGACGAGTAAGGAGGGTTAACTTACACGGGGCAAGTAAGGCGGGTTAGCTTACATGGGGACGAGTAAGGAGGGTTATCTTACAAGGGGACAAGTAAGGAGGGCGAGCTTACAAGGGGCAAGTAAGGAGTGTGAGTTTACAGGGGGACAAGTAAGGAGGGCGAGCTTACAAGGGGACAAGTAAGGAGGGCGAGCTTACACGGGGACAAGTAAGGAGGGCGAGCATACACGGGGCATGTAAGGAGGGTTAGCTTACAAGGAGCGAGAACGAAAAGCGAGCTTATATGAGGTGAGTAAAGAGGACGGACTTACCCAAAGCAACTTGCCTCCTTACTTGTCTCTTGTAAGCTCACCCTCCTTAACCGAAAGAGTGATTAGAAACGCTGGCAATAAACAATGAAAAGGGAAAGGTTTTTTTTTGCCAGTGATTCTCACTACACTTTGGATACAAATACACGTTGTATACAAATATGTACTAATTACGCTATTTTGTTAGGAATGAGTAAGGCTCAATTTAAAGGGAGTGTACCTGCATTTGTGTGGGGGAAGAAGAGAAACCCATTCAGTGAAAAATACTCTTCAGTACATATACATATATAAGTATACATGTATATGAATATAAATGTATACACACATATGAGTATTAATATGTATTTATGTATAAATATATATATATATATATGTAGAAGGAGCTATTATGTTAATTGCACTATATACAATTATATTAACACAATGTTAGGTTTTCAGGGCCTCGAACTTACAAGGAACTATAAATATATATATATATATATATAAGTGCATACAATTATAAAAACATAGAATACTAATACCATTCAATATATATTTTTTTATAAGTACAATTAATACAATATAAGACCCACTTCAGTGGCCGCGTGGTCTAACACGCAACTCTTGCAGTAGACTAGACTTCTGATGACGCGGAGGTAGAAGTTCAAATCTCAGTCGGGTGTACTGAGGAACCTTTCCAAAACTGGTTTTCCACCCTCCCTTAACGCAAATGTGAGTACACTTTTTATTAATATAACCTTCCTATTCCCTAAAACCATTAGCGTAATTAGTACATAAGCGTATAACCCGAACGGTTAGTAAGACGTGGTGATAAAAAAAACCAGTCTAAGATATGTTATATACATGGATGTACGTGTAATGTGTATTTACACAGATACATGCTATAGTACAATTAACAATACATAATAACATAAAGCCCGAATGGGTATTAATTCGTGGTGCTCAAAAACCACCACATATTATTTAGAAACCTTCATTAATATCCTGGAGTGAATATGGGAAAACCATCTACAGGCTGGTAATCAAACAAGAACCAACACTTCAACGGTGACCTAGGGAAATGTTAGTCTAACGCCTTGAACATCTGTCCCACCAGTATGGGTATCTATAAAATATGTGTATAACCTTAATAGTTACTAAGACACCGGTGCTAAAAATAAGCTATGAGTTTAATTCGGAGTTAGTAAATAGAGTCAAAAGCGTTAATTATCACGTTTGCTTTGAGTGACTTTAACATAAATTTGTATAATTCAATCTTTATCAACACACAGGTTACATCAGTAAATGATTTATAAAATAGCTTGAACTTAAATAAAGACAGAACAAAAAGTAACACTGAGTCATTATACCTTGATATTTACGTAATAAGAGAGCAGGGACTTTGATTAATCTAAAAATGACCGAAAAAACTTAGAAATGTCCTATAAACTGAAAAGGACTTTAAATTTTTTTAAACATACAAATTTAAACACAAACTCATATTGAATGAACACAACACAATCAAACATGCACTTTACAAATTGAAACTAAAATAAATTTGGATCTATAAATATAGCGTATTACAACTTTACAATGATAAGTTATTTAGTATCTTAAATAGTTGCGGAGATACGATAAAAATGTAAAATGTACTGTACACTTATGTAAAATACACTCAAAGACATTTTCATCGGAAAATTAGATTTGCCATTTTGTTTGTAATGTTGCCTGCTCTTTAAAAACAACTGTACGTCAGAATAATCAGATTTTTAAAAGTCAGTTTGTTAGAATTATTATTTTTTGCTCAAAGGTTAAATGTGTGATCTCGACATATCAGCCTGTATTAACACACGTCTAGAGATTATTGGTCTTGTTTGCTTATAAAAATACCGTTCTACGCGCCATATATTATTCCCTTGATTTATTTTGGGTTCCGTTTTAGTCATTTGTGGTTTGCCTTACCACTTTATACCGTTTATTTTCCTGACCAAAGAACAATGGTAAAATGAACTAATCAGACCGAATAATAATGGTTTTTATTCGTCGACTTGTGTTTACAAACAGACACGCCACGCGAGAAACGTGCTACTGAGGCCCCTACCTGGCAACACCACAATATTTTCCCACCCCAACACGAGAAACGTCAGACGCAAGGTTACTTTATGGCAACTATAATCCTTTATGAGGAGCCAGCATACCTGACTTGGGCTTGGCTCAGTGCCATCCCTTCACTGGATACAATCCTTTATAAAAGTACAAGTTGCATGAAAATTAGTGACACGTTTTTAAAATTAGTTACCCCAAGAAATACATAAAAATAATACTACAATAAAAAAGCGAAACAGATAATTTTATGTAATATCTTCGAAAATATGTAGAATAGAATTCAGCAAACTAGGTAAAATTATGTCGAATTAAAACTGAAAATATTTCCAAACTACCTAATCCTCAAACATTTCGCTTTTCACTTTTTAACTGGAAAGTTTAAGCTATGTAACTACATAAAAATCTGGGCGCCAATGAAGTAAAAAAAAAAATTACATGTCATTAAAATTCAGGCCCCTTCTTTTTTTTTTACATCCCATCTTTCCACTCGTTCAGGTTATACACTTATGTACTAATTACACTAATTGTTTTATGGACGAGGAAGGTTATATTTATATTAAGTTTACCCGCATTAGTGTGACTCGAGAGTAGAAAACAACTTTGGAAAAACCACCCTCAATACAACCGACTAAGATTTGAACCTCGACCTCTATGCCATCAGCAATCTAGTTTACTGCAAGAGGGACGCCTTAGATCATGAGGACACCGAAGTGGGTTCCTGTTTTTTAAATGCCAGGATGAGCTTGCTTATATATAGGCTTAGTATAAAATAATTTTGGAATATGAAACGCTTACAGAATACAAATTTGTATATTTTTGTGTTCAACATTGATATTATTTTACCATATTATTCATGTTATTTAAATATGTATTGATAATATCTATCAAAAGGGACAGTTGAAAATCACGTGAAAGTAGCTCTAGAAACTTTTCTAGCTTTCAGATAAAGTTAGACCTATGAAATACGAACTGTAAGCATTTTATTAAAACAATCCTGAATCGAATCGGGGTTTCTTGAAGATTACGGTAGATTACTCTAATTACTAAACTACCAGGATAGGTCAGTAAAAGTAAAAATACAAATTTAATGTATCTATTTTTTTCGACTGAACGGCGCACGTCAATTCAAGAGCATAATCTGAGGTCGCCAGCCTCGTTAGCGTGTTGATTGAGCCTCGGAGTCTAATTAGGGGACTCGAGGGGCAAGGTTAAGGAGACCTGTCATTAATTAAGCGCGAGAAAGACAGACAACCCCATTGCCTGCTCTTTCTTTGACTTAATCGGCCGCGAGGGATTTTGTGCAATGCTCTACCATAGTAGCAGTATGGTTGATGAGGAAATCATTACCTTTTATTTATGTCGGTATCGCTATAGTCGGAACGCCGCATAATGAACCTTGTAGAGGATGTACAAAATAGAGGACAGAGTAGCCGACGTTTACGAAATATCATGAAGGCCCTATTTACATCAGCTGCTCTGTCACGATACAGTAACGATGCGATAACGGTAAAGCTACGATCCGACCACGATCTTGGCCATTTTCATCAATGATCCTGCAACACAATCGCTGCAGGGACACTTCTGCTCAATATCTTTTATTTGGGGTCGTGCTCGCTTCTTGTAGAATGTATTGAATATATTCAAGCTTGTGCCGTTTTTCAAATTTAGAGAATTCTTCTATAGTGATTACATTGGATAATGAGCCCCAACCCGTTAAAATGAGCAGAGAAGAAAATCTGCTGGCAAAAAGGAGACGAGTTTGGATGCACCCAAAAAGTGGGGATGATGTTAGTAATAACAATAATAATAGTAATAATACGTTTAAAGCTTACGTAAGGGTAAGATAACTTTCTGAACAAAGTGTCATAATTTATGAACAAAACTAATTTAGGGCAACTTAACTAAGTCCCAATCAACCAGTTCTACTAGCCTACATAGAGCTATAGTATCCATGACCTAGGTCAAGGATGGCAGAACTTATCCAACCAGTGTGCCACTTAAAGAATCACAATTTTGAAATTATCTAGTGCGCCACATTTATTTAAGTCTTTTAAATGGCGTCAAAACCGAACGGGTAGTAAGACGTTGTACAAAAGCAAAAAGTTTTTTTAATGATGATTTAAAAATAAAAACTTGTTGAGTATTATTAAATGTAATGAATAACTGAAGTAAAATTGCAAATATTTTGATAATGCCTATATTTTAAAGAAGGACAATTTAATAAATTGTCACAGTGATTGTGTTATACAATATTAATTTCAATAATAAAAAGTGAAAACATTGAAAGTAGTGAATACATTAGTATATATTTTGTATTTTACTAGCCTAGATATTAATTTTCTGTTCTTAACTGGTTTTCAGCTGCACACACGAGGGACAGTCCTAACCAAGACCATTTCTAACCGAGAACCGATGACTTCACAAAGTTCGTTGTGACATGAACTTGAATATTATGGCCATCAAAATATTGTTGACTTCATAAAAGCATACCACGTCAGGAAAAGTTATATCTAGTGTTAATTTTATCTTGTTGGAGTGGCACTAAAGTCGTGTTCATGTGCCACTCAATGGCATGCGTACCATATATTTGCCATCCACGATCTAGGTAATAAGACGAAAACGTAAACACACTTTAAAAACGTTATTATCCAGTACCTACGTTAAACCAATATTGATTAGACGAGTACTAATTTTAAACTATTTAATAAATTACACGATTAATTTCAACTTAAGGAGGTTGCCTACCTGTGACGTCACGGCAGGTAAAGATAGGATTGCCCATGTTAGTGAATTTACGTTTTATTTAGTAACGTTTAAAGATATAGCATTAAAACGAAAACCATAAATTCTTAAATAATTCTAAAAAGAGTCTAACAATGTCACAGAATTATTATTTTAATTTTAAAGTAGTTTCTTGTATAAAAGTATTTTTTTTATAAATCAGATACAGCTTGGTTTATTTGACTTATTCAAGTAAATGGCGTGCAGGAATCTTTTTTCCAAGATGTAGATTTAAAATAATGTTCGTGGAAGCATATGTCTAAATGGAATAGAAACGAGAAAAAGGTAATTTTAAAAAGCACGTCAAAGTTTTCAAGGCGCAAATAGTATAGTTAGTATGGTAGTGTGACCTGGTGGTCTACGGGTAAAGTGTCATAATTCTGTGCACGAGATCCGGGGTTCAATCCTCGGTCATAGCACGGATTAATCTGATTGCCAAACCCTTCCTTCACCTCTGACAAGACGTGTATTAATCACCATTTGTGAATGTGAGGAATGCCAGGCCTCCACCGTGGTTCGGATTGCACGTTAAACTGTAGGTCCTTCATTTCATCTCACAGTCACCCTACCTATTACACATTAGCGTAAGTGCGTATAACCCGAACGGGTAGTAAGACGCGGTGCTAATAATAATAATAATAATAATATTGTATGTACATTTGTCAAAGGAAAAGGAGAAAATTTATCAGCAAATAAACACGAGGCTTCGTGGGCTGAGATGCTCATTTTCTTACCCATCTTTCTAGTTGGTACATTAGTGTCTATGTGGGATAGTGCTGGTGCTTAGGCGCGTAGAGTTAAGATGCAACCCGCTTTACAAAATAGCTTCGAAACTTCAATGTAAGTAACGTCATCAACATTTCCATTTCACAGCTACGAATATTTTTTAGGGGGAACACAATATGCATTCTCACTTAAAATCCATTTATTTGAATAGTAATGGAGGTAGATAATATGAATTATGAACAGTTGATTAATTAATTAATTAATTAATTAATTACTTCGGTGGCTGCATGGTCTAAGGCGCTACTCTCGTAGTAAACTAGACTGCCAATGACAGGGAGATTGAGGTTCGAATTATGGTTGGGTGTACTGAGCGCTGTTTTTTCAAAATGTTTTTCCACTCCCCTTCACGCAAATGCGAGTAAACTTCCTACGAATATAATCTTCCTCCTCCATAAGAATATTAGCGTAGTTATTACGTAAGAGTATAAACCAAACGGGTAGTAAGATGCGCTGATAAAAATATGGATTTAATATTTTAATAATACGATTGGGCAAATCCACAGTAATAAATTATTTTAACATAAAGTAAATTGGAGTAGTTTTTGTCAAACTTTCTGCGAAGCCATAACCTAGCTCACGTAATACTTACAGCTAGTCATAAAAAATTAAAACAAATATATGTCATCTTGTAAAATATAAACGGACGTCCCAAATTTTAATAAAGCCTTCTCTTAAGTTAAACAAAGTAATGCCATAGAAAAATAAAGGCTTATAAAGAGCCAGAACATCCCGCCACAGCCTGCGCTGATTTGTTTATCAAACTTATAGTTAAAACAATATTTATTTTATTATTAATAAAACTCAGGGTTACGTCAAGTACTACGCGCTCTCCAGAGGATACGAGTACCACGGTTTTGGAAACGCAGAGTCAGAGGATATTTTAATTAATATTTATCACCGCGTCTTACTACCCGTGCGGGTTATACGCTTTAGTACTAATTTACGCTAAAGGGCTAGGAATTGTGAAGGTAGAACATTAGAGGAAGTGAACCCGCATGTGCTTGTGGAGGGAGAGAGAGAGGGGCAAACAATATAGGAAAAACCACCCCCACTTCACCTGAGAGAGATTTGAACCTCCATCTCCACGTCTACGGCAGTCTAGCTCAACACAAAACTAGCGCGTTAGCTAACTATGCCACTGAGGTGGGTTAGAGGATATTTTAGTGAAAGCAGTTTTGTTACACTATCTCAAATTTTTTACTGTGTACTGCAAAGCTATCACGAGAGTTGCTTCACACATTTTTAAAGTCATATTTTAGTAATGTTAAAGTAGGTCTACAAATGTATATATATATGTAATGTTGTTATTATTTATTACTTTTATATATATATAATGTTATTAGTATTTATTAGTTATATATATAATGTTATTAGTATTTATTAGTTATATATTGGTTTTTTATATATATATATATATATATATAGCTGTGACTTACCCTCTAAAGGTCAAGCAGTTTCACTTATTCTATGGCATTAGGGACTCGAAATTTCATTGCTGAACTTACAAAAGTGCGCCACCTATCTTTATCTTGAGCTAGTTCTATCCAGTCTACCTCATTACACCCAATTTCTTTCAAATCCATTCTAATATTACCCTCCCATCTCCGTCCATATCTTCCCAGTAGTCTCTTCACTTTTGGTTTTCCAGTCAGTAGCTTGAACATGATTCTAGAATCACCT
Source organism: Timema poppense (assembly GCA_902141375.1). Lineage (NCBI taxonomy): Eukaryota > Metazoa > Arthropoda > Insecta > Phasmatodea > Timematidae > Timema > Timema poppense. The sequence goes on along the minus strand of CABFOV010003832.1, from coordinate 8,644 downwards.
ATTCACTCTTCATGTCCTGCCCACAGCAATCTACGAGATTTGACTATCCTAACAAACTTGTGATCAGTGCGGAGTATTTAACTCATCATTATGTAACCTTCTCCAGTTCCCAGTATCCTCATCGCATTTTGGTCCGAACATCTTCTTAAGCGCTTTGTTTTCGAACACCCTAAATTTATTTTCGCTATGTAAGGTCAGAGACCACGTTTCACACACAAGGAGGGCAACCAGAAGAATGATTTTTTTCTCTATTCCTAGTTTTACATTCCTTGGAAGCAAGAGAGATGTCAACAACTTACCGATAGAGTAATAGCATGTGTTAAAATTGTTCCTAAATCTTTAACCTGTCAAATTAGATGTTGTTCGCAGTAATATCTAAACTGTTGTTCTCTTTATGATCATATACTTAGTCTTTTTAGCGTTCACTTCTAAACCTATTTATTTACCAGGCAGTTTTATTTTGTTCAGTTTAAGTAGTGTACATTATGTCATCTATTAAATAAATTAGTTCAAATTATGGGAGAAAATATATTAGGTGAACTTGCTACTACTTTTTTATTATTATTGTGTCAGGAGTACATATTTATTCAATAAACATGGTCCAGTTGAGAACAATGTATTTGTCAGCTAGTGTCTCACCTTAATTGTCGTATATACATGTAATAGTACACATATATGATTCCTATATTACATCCTTTTAAGTGTATTCTTACAACATAGCATCAGTCTAGTATTAAATTTAAGTTTTTTAAATCTATTCTATTACTATTGATTTAATATTCGAAAACCAATCTTAAGTCCATTTAATAGCTCAGTTCTCATTTTTATTCACTCTAGTACTATTATTTCATTAGTTCTGTGATTCAAATAGCAATTTTTTTTTTCTCTTTCGACATTTGTTATTTTATCTAGTCCCAAAAGGGTATCCGGTTTCTTGTTAAAAAGGGTCAGTATTATTATTATTTACATCCAATAATAACAATAATAATAAAAATAATAATGACAATATTAATACATTTACTAACGCTTAAGGTATCATTTACATTTGATAAAACTACAGCTTATCCATTAAAAAGCGTTTTAAATAGTAAGTTTTCACAAAGATTAGTATCAAGTATTCTCAAATACTTGAATTGAAAATAATAAATATTTTAAACTGGACATCTTAAAGGTATATATAAAATAAAATTGATTCATTTGATTTAGCTTTGATGACTATCAAATGCCAGTTTTATTTTAGGAATGATAAGCGTTGTCATTAGTCCTCATTTACAAATGAAAATTATGGTTTTATCACGTCCTTGTAACTTGAAAGCTTTTTTCTCCCTCACAAAATGAGACTACGTATCATCACCATTATAGACACTAATAAAACTGATCAGACAAAACGAAAGTAAGAACACAAAGTTGAAATAATAAAAACAAAAAGTCCTTTCATTCAAATCAAAATAAAAGGATGTTTAAATGTTTGCCATAAAAAAGTGGGTTAATAAAACACTCATACATTTATGTTTTTAGAAGTTATATTTCTTTTATTTTGTCCTATCCAATCCATCAAAATATGATGACACCTTTGTGTTGGAAAGCTTTCAACTTAACTTTGACTAATACGTCGTGTTAACCGAAATATATTTTCAACCTGTTCCATAGGCTACTCTCTTTGCATTTGATAAAATAAAAATGAGAAGAAAATACTTCTGTTTATTTCCTTTTTTTTTTCCTCCGACACATTTCCTCGTCTTTATTCTTGCTGCCAGCCGACATCCGATCCTCATTCATCAAAATGTTAGGCGAGGTGGTTTATTGATGTGAACGACAGACCGCCTTCAGACATTCAGGTTCGATACAGATGAATGATAGCGCTTTTTTTTTAACGGTTACGTACTGGATACGTGGAAAAACCTTTCAAATCGATTACCAACATATTTTTAATAAAATCGAAAATATGTAGGCCTATGAGAGTTTAAGATATTTATTTTCGAAGTGAACTAGACACTTGGCTTGAATCTATTTCGAATCTAATATAGAGTTTTGAAAACAAATATAATCGAATCCGAATTTTGGTATAAATTAGAAGCAAATATTAAGCATTAAAGAAAATCGAATTGAATCCGGAGCTTAAATCTAACATAAAGCTTTCTTTTAAATCTAACGAATCGAGCACTAGGAGAAATGTTCTAAATTAATTTATATGTTATATTAAATTAATAGGATGAAGTTATTGTTATCATGTATAAAAATAAATGGTGCGCTGCACCACACAGACTTTCTTCCGCTTTTATCTTAAATTAAATTACATACACTGTTACTTACTAAAAGCTATAGCATTAGGAACTAGGAACACTGGTACAGAAAAATCCAGGGGGAAAATTTTTTGTCCGTCAAAGAGCATAAGAATCAAATTCATTTTAAAAGACCTAAATTAAAAACTATATTTTTACCTATAGTACAGAAATTGTTGGTTTTATAAAAATATATTTCAAATAAAATATTTTTATCTTTGATTGTACTACAACTTACAACATAAAGTTATTTCGTATCTCAAACAGTTGTGGAGAAATGATGAAAAATGGGGAATTTCTTCCATGTAAAGTACCCTCAATGTCATTTTAACTAGCAATTGAGAATTTTCATCTTGTTTATAATCGTAAACAATCTCTAGATGAAAAATTATATCAAAATCGTTAGAGCGAATTTCAAGAAAATCGATTTTTTTTTCTGTTTTTGCCTTTCAGTAAACTATACTTAAATGTAGTGTTGGATATTTAATTAAAAGAATGATTGAAGGGACCTTATAGAAACCCCAGATACCAAGTTTTAGACCAATCAGCAAAATAGTTTCATCTCTAGCCCGATGTATAGACTGATGACACACAGACAGACATTGTTTCATGGTTTCATGAAACGTCAACATTTATCAAAATCTCGAGTTCAATTTTTTGACGATCACAATACTTTCTTTCCAAGGTATCTAGCGAAATTAAAACTCAAACGAGGAATAATAGATAAACTGAATAAATTAAGCAAGATATTATTTTTTTCGCATCATCTCACTACTGTACACGCTTAGGTCCTATATATTAATAAAGCTAATGTGGTAAAAATGAGAAATGTTGAATTTAGAGGAAGTATACCTGTATTTGCGTGGAGGGAGAGTGGCAAACCATTTAGGAAAAAACATCCTTAGGACAGTCAGTTGGCATTCAAACTATGACCTTCTCATCATAAGCAAACTGGACTAAATGAGTGATAGAATGCTAGCCAGGTGTACTGAAGTATTTTTCCTATATCCTAATATCCCTAAATGCAAATGCGGATACAAGTTATCTAAAAGTATTTACTTTATATATCCCTACCACCTTAACGTAATTAATATACATGCGTGTAGCCTGAATGGGCAGTAAGAAAAGGTGAAAAAATGCTTACAATCTGAGCTAAGAATGAGATTATACTAATTAGAGAAAATGAACTTTCTTTAGTGTTGAGAGGTGTTAAGAAATCCATAGTGATAATTTACATGTGTAAACCTCCTTCCCTCCAAGTGGAACCAGTTAATATTCGATCCCCAACCGCCCTGTCACAAACACGCTAGTCTATTACGAGTCTGACACCTTATGCAGCTGGGCCACAAACTCGAATAATTATACTGTAAGTAATGTTTGGTCTCTATGGTTGTGAATTATGTTCTCTTACCTCAGACGACAAGAATAAATTTAGAGTGTTCAAAAAATGTACTTGGAAGATATTTGGTCCAAAAAATGGATGAGGCTACTGGGGAGTAGAGCAGGTTATATAATGATGAGGAACATACCCTGTACTTGTCATAAGACATTATTAGGATAGTCTAATCTCGTGGTTTACGGTGGGAAGCACATGCGGCGAGAATGGGAGAATCTAGAACTGTGTTCTGACTATTGACTGGTTAACCCAATGGGAAGAGATTATTGGGAAGATCTTGACACAGATCGGAGGATAAAATTTGGCTAGATCTGAGAGAGATAGAATGTAGTGACATGGACTGGATAGAACTAGCTCAAGATAGGGGTGAGGTGTAATGAGGGGGACTGGATATAACTAGCTTAAGATAGGAATAGGGTGTAATGAGGGGGACTTGATATAACTAGCTCAAGATAGGGATAGGGTGTCATGAGGGGGACTGGATATAACTAGCTCTAGATAGGAATAGGGTGTCATGAGGGGGACTGGATATAACTAGCTCTAGATAGGGATAGGGTGTAATGAGGAGGACTGGATATATCTAGCTCAAGATAGGAATAGGGTGTAATGAGGGGGACTGGATATAACTAGCTCAAGATAGGGATAGGGTGTAATGAGGTGGACTGGATATAACTAGCTCAAGATAGGAATAGGTTGTGATGAGTTGGACAGGATATAACTAGCTCAAGATAGGGATAGGGTGTAATGAGGGGGACTGGATATAGCTAGCTCAAGATAGGGATAGTTTGCTTACTTTTGTGAATGCTGAAATGAACTCTCAAGTTCCTAATGCTATAGAATAAATAATTAATGTTTTACAACTATTATTAAGGGAGGAATGGTTTGGTTAAAAAAATAGGGGCTTCCAGCAAATATATAATTTACTTAGTACTACAGACAGTGCTTCCCAAACTTTCACCAGCCACATATACCTTTGGAGGTCATGAAAAAACCAACGTACCTCTCCATAACTTCATTAAAATAAAGGAAACAGATACTCGCTGTTTTGTAAAGTATAAACATACCCGCTTTGGTTGTCTCGTAGTCATAAGCCGTCACTCTCGCAATAGACTGGACCGCTGATTTCGGGGAGGTCCAGGTTTGAAAACCGGTCGGCTTTACTGAGGGTGTTTTTTTCTAAATAGTTTCCCATCCTCCCAACATATAAATGCGTGTACACTTTCTCTAAATTCAACCTTGATCATCCATAACACTTTAGCGTAATTAGTACGTATGCGTGTAACCTGAATGGGTAGTAAGTAATACGCGGTGCTAAAAAGTATAAATGGCCATTACAAATTTTAATAATATTTCAGAGGTAAGTTAAACAAGGCCATAACAGATATAAACTGTAAGGGTTATAAAAGGTCAATTTCATCACGTCAAAATCTGCGGTAGTTATTTATTAGTGTTTGTGTTATAAAAATGTCATGATCAATAAAATTCAGTAGTTGGCTACGTCTTGTACCCTATGAAATCCTTTGCGTACCTCTGGTGGTACACGTACCACAGTTTGAGAAACACTTACTTAAACGCTTCTTCCATCACGCCTCTAATTTAAATCAATAGCTAGTTAAGGACCTCTAATGTTCCGCGGCTGTTGGACTCTCTCGCCATTATAAACGCGTCCATCAGACCTTCATTAAGATGCCATTGAATGGCTGTGTGTGTGTGTGTGTGTGTGTGTGTGTGTGTGGAATCATCTTTAACCGACAACCCCTGAGGGTCGAACCGAGACCTCAGAGATACACTGTAGCCTGTCAGCCACCTCGTCCATCATCTGCCCGGCCTGAGACAAATTTCATGCTTGGCAGGAATAATACTAGATAGGGGGAACGGAAAGAATTATCTCAACAAGTGTAGATAGTTTTATGATGTATTAGTGCAATAGTGCTAATATTATTATCACTATGAGCTAGTCCCAGTGTGCTATTAAATTACAATGATTTAGTACCAGTGTGCTATTAATATTACTATAATTTAGTGCTAATGTAGTATTGATATTACAATTATTTATTATCAGTGCGATACTAACATTACTGCAATTTAGTGTCAGTATGCTTTTAATTGTTACTAGGATTTAGTGCCTATTTACACTCATTAGTAAGCACGTGGGATAAGAAGTAAATGCATTATGGTCTGGTTTTATTGGACAGGAAGCTCTGGTTTTGAATCCAGCCCGAGTATTCTGAAGGTATTTTTTCCTAAATAGTTTTACTCCTTTCTCTTCGCGCAAGTAAATATACATTTTCTCTATAGTCCATTTTATTCATCCCTACATCATAAGTATAATTCTATTGATAGATTAAAAATATATTAAAACGTCACCTTTCTACTATATCGGATTGCAGGTGACAAGAAGATTTAGGTTTGAATTCCGATTGAGTGTTCTAAAGGTATTATTAAATACATTCCCACTAATACATTCCCACTTTACCTACACACAATTTGGGTATGTTTTCTCTAAATTCTACCTTTTACAGTCAAATTATTAAAGTAATCAATGTTTTTCTAAAACCCAAAATGGGTACCCAGACGCGATGAAAAAAAACACAATATTTGTGCACAGGGTTACTCTTATCACGAACTACTTTCCGTTTATTTAATGTGGCCTCTTCACTAAATTATTACCTTTTAATAATATATTTTGTGGTTTTCCCTTTTATTTAGTTTATCTGTTAAATTTGTTTTATTTTACAAAACTAATAATATAATTATTATTATTTTGCAAGTCACGTGTTGTCCTGTATTTATTTCAAATAGTTGTGTTAAAGGTTTCTAACAAAACTATTATTATATTATTAATCTAGTGGTCAAAGTTCTTGCCTATCAATACAGAGGTACCATGTTCGATCCCCGACGCTTCCAAAATGGTTTGTGAAGCAGTGGATCTGGAACGGGATCAAAATCAGTCTTGTGAGAACAAATCAGGACCTGCTTGAATAAATTGGTAGCGCCTTTGGTATATAAAACTGAGAATAACATTAGGAGACTTCGTTGTGCTGACCACATGCCACCCCGTATCTGCAAATGCTAGTACCATCATTGCTAATGGCGGCGGCCGCTCAGTTGGTATAGCTCAATCGCGGGATCATGCACTGGAATTTTTTCTATTATTACTAGTATCATCATCTTCATAATCAATAATAGATAATACCATGCGTTTTTGAGAGCGTATTTATATATATATATATTTTTATTTGGCACCACATCTTTCTACCCATTCGGGTTATACGCTTAAGTACTAATTACGCTAATGGGTTAGGAATTGGGAAGATTGAATTTAGAGGAAGTAAACTCGCATTTGCGTGGAGGGAGGGTGAAAAACCATTTAGGAAAACAACCCCAGTTCACACGACCGATATTTTCACCTTTATCTGCCCATCCTCGGCAGTCTAGCTCAACACGAAACCAGTGCGTTAGCTAACTACGCCACCGAGGTGGGTAGCGCAGTTATAAATAACTATGAATGACCCTTATCATGGATGTGCTAGATCTCACTTGTTCTTGAATTTTGCGCAGCTCGATTTATTACCACTAAGGTTGAGAAAAAATACAATAAAAATTGAGCCTGCTTCGGTGGCCACGTGGTCTAACGTGCTACTCTCGCGGTAGACTAGACTGCCAATGACAGGAAGGTTAGGGTTAAAATATCAGTCGGTTGTAATGAGGATGGTTTTTACAAACTTTCTTTTCCCTCTTTCTCCCACGCAAATGTGGGTACACTACCTCTGAATATGGCCCTCTTAAGCCTTAAAACCGTCAGCGTGATTAGTAAACAAGCATATAGCCCGAACGTATAGTAAGACAGTGCTAAAAAAAAGTGTTTATTACTTCTATTACTTATTTAGAGCGAAACACGAGAACGCATAATTTTACTTTTTATTTTTGGCTACACATTTTATTTGGGGAAGGGATGACTTTGATAAATAGGCTAAACATTCAACAAGTGGTTTAATGATAGACCTTTTATAGCCCTCCTAATATCTGATTAAATCGTAATTATTGGTTTCTCAAGAGCAGATAGAAAGGTGTAGCAATGAAGTATTTTTTTTATCGGCTCTATTTTTTGAACAAGAACAGGCTGTGTTTTAAAATATACAACTTTGAGTCTGTTTGAAACATCTTTGAATACTGGGAACAGCGGAAACTATTTTACAAAGCAAGAGCCACGTACTGCATTTTCAAATAAATATATAAAAGGTAATGAGCTTTTAACCGTTCGAGCTTTGACCAAATGAAATACCAACGATAAATATTGAGAGCTTGTATCATATTCTAGACAACAGAGCTAAAGTATAGTTTTCATAGAATTAGCTTAATCTTGTTGACCTCGGTGGTCTTGGGGTGAAGTGGTCACCTCAGAACCCAATGTTAGTGAGTTCAAATCCAGCTGAGGTCGACGTATTTTTCTTGAGCGATAGAAATAAAACGGTCATTCCCATGTCGGTTGTGGCATGTAAAGTAACCCTGGAATATATGTGAAAATACCTTTCCCAGTAAAATTGGAAGGTTTTTTCTCGCTTGCTCAGGGAAACTTGGTGGGGTAGGTAGTGAGTCGTAGCCACATTTCCTGAACACTTCTAGTACATGGGATATCCAACAGATGGTGCAGGTAGCACCAACCAGCCGGAAAAATGAGAAATGCCCAGCCCCAGATGTATAGTAATCACATCAATTCAACCTTCGTGTTGTTGACATAAGAAGATTAAGGAGGAGAAAAGTTTAAGACATATTATAAATTATACTTTCATTTGTGTCTAGGGAAGGCGAATCCAACCTTCCTCCCTACACCTGACTGTGATTCGAACCCTGATCTTTCCAACACCGGGATTTCAGTTTATTATGAGAGTGGTGCTTTTAGACTATTCGATCATCGAAGCGGTTAATATATAAAGATATAAAAATAGAATATATGTTTAAAAAA
>CABFOV010003831.1:0-60277 GCA_902141375.1 Timema poppense | reverse complement strand
GTACTATTAATAAATATTGTTTGACTATTATGAATATAAGTAATCTTTGTCTTATTCTAATATGGCTGGCCACATTTATAATGGCTTAGCAAAAGTGAAAATGTGTTGACAAAACAAAATTAAGTTTTAACATATTCCTGATTATTCTCAGAAATATGATCAATAATTTACACAAACCACATAAATAAATATTCTTTTCAAATTCTCTGTGTGCCGTGACTTTTCTTTATTAAATAATTGTTAGTGTTTGTTTACTTTTAAACGCGTCTATCGTGTATTCGCCTCTAGGCCTTAGGCAAATGTTCAACACACCGGGAGACCTGTGCTTACTATTTCTGTTGAATTGGTTTCGTAAACGTATGCTCGATTAAAGAATATTTTTTTAATATACATAAGATTGGTTAAAAGTATATCTTTGAAAGTCATTAGATATATAAATGTTGAAAAGTAATTCAACCTTCTTTATAGAAGGTTGCAGAGTTTTTATTTTGAACAGACTATTTTTTTTTAATAATATGTGACTGACATTTTTTTACTGAAAATATGACAGCCTTTAGTGAACAACATTTTGAGAAAAAACTTGCACAACTTAAAGACACGCAGGAGAGTATACAATCTCTTTCTTCTTGGTGTCTACAACACAGAAGTCAGCATAAGAAGATTGTTTCTTGTTGGCTAAGGGTACTGAAAAAAGGTATGAACTAAAATTGAACTCTATCCATAATGATCATATCAAATTTAGAATAAAATCTAAAAGATAAGCAGGGCCTAGGCCTATTTAAAAATATAGTGTCTAGACTATTATTCAAAAGAATGTTGATCATTGTTGTTGATGGTTGATGTCAAGATAGGATACCTATGAATTCATTTTGTCATCCTTATCTAAAACCCCAAACCAATGGGCAATGTTTTGATACTTAATTCAGTAGGGAGGCTTGTATTCTAATAACTATGACAATTGTCACAAAATAATCAGTTAAGATGTTAAGGCCTTCTATTGTTTGCTACTAAATAATTTGAGTTGTAGGTATTCACATGATCATCGTTTAGATTTCCGTTTTGGGAAAAGGCTTAAAGTTAATTCAACCGACAAAAATAATCTATCGGAAAATGAGGGTAGGGCCTATGTAGTACTAGATCCAAAAGAGCATAGGCATAAACTGTAAGATTTGGGGATGGTGTGAAAAAACTGGTAGTACCAGTACATACAAGACGCTTTTTTTAATACACATAAATGCCAAATAATTGATAGTTTAATAATATAATGAAGATATAGTATTGATTAAAATTAAAATTAGGCCTTTTGCAACTTTTTTTATGAAGGCCCATTGGTGACCTGGTGGTCTAGGGATAAGGTGTCAGACTTCTGTGCATCGGGTCTGGGGCTCAATCCTTCGTCCCGACACAGAATTATCTGATTGCCAAACCCTTCCTTCACCTCTGACACATGTATTAATCACAACTTGTGAATGTGTGGAATGCCAGGCCTCCACTGTGGTTCGGATTTCACATTAAACTATAATAATGATAATAATAATCATTTATGAAAACCAAACTTACCCAAGTCACAGAATATAGCTCAGCATATCTTCATAAAAGTACTTTTCTAAACAGAGAATTCACTAAGAACTTATACAACACAGACCACATCTTAAATTAAGCCTAGTCTATAGCTCAACTCAAGTTTCAAAACTTGGAAAATGCTTCTAGAAATTTGTTGTAGCCTACATTTAAAAAACATTTACAACCGGCATGTCAAAGTTGTGGCCTGATCCATGATTTTGTGCGGCCCGCAGAGTTTATAACGAACCATGATTCACTGCGGCTTTACTCTTATTTTCATAATGTGACTGTAGCCCTACTTTGACATTGAGTAAAAAAGAGGTAAAGATAGAGGCTTAGATAGCCTTCAAGCTGGTATAAGTTAGTAAACAAAGTGTGAAAATTGAAAATTTTGAATTCTTTTGGGGAAACTATCAAAATTTAGCCTTGCTCCTGGCACCTTATTGCTCTCTGGGCTTGGCAACATTGGTCGGGTATTTCTTACTTGCAGTTTATCAGACCCTTCAGTGGACAATGAAAACATTTGTTAGTAGTTTCATATTCCATAGTTAAATAGGTCCTAACAAAAATATTGAAATTACTCTCATATGTTCACCTTAGCAAGGGGTTGTGTGATTTATTCTAAGTGGCAATATAAACTTAGTTTAAATGCATTAAAATTAAAATATATTCTATAAATTTTATTCTATTCTATAAATCAGGTTTAGTTTGTTTCATTATCTCTAAACGACAGTTTATGCTCGCTATTGTTTCACTCTCTTTAATAGATAGTGCAAGTTTGCACTGTCTTGTACATAATATGATTCATTTTCACTTATAATTAGTGCATTGAATAGGAAATATTTTTAAATACAAAAGAATACACAATATCATGTACAGTAAACTCGTGGCTTCTTTGGTACTGACTGACAGCTCACAGCTAACTTCTGACAGTCAAAATTTAGGTATATACCTTAATTTTGACTGTCAGAAGTGACAGCTGCTAAACACATGTTTTTGTAGATCATATGGTTCAGCGTAGGGATACATAATTTGGTCTGGTAATTTTTCAAAGCCATCAGCAAACTTTTTATATAAAAAGGATTGTTTCTATACACCGAAGTTTCTCTATATCAAGTTTTTTCTTATGGAACCATCGACTTCGTAGATACGACTTTATTTTACAATAAAAAAATAAAAATTCATGTTCCAAATTTCCTTGTCAAGCAAAGAATGTTTAAAACAGCACTTCATTGGCATTTCTTATTCAAGCCTGATCTTGTTTCTAATATCCGAGTTAATTGGTCATGTGATGGGCTCCTAAAGTAAGGAAAAATATTTCATGTTGCCACTTTTTTTGTGCATTGTGCTCTAACAACTGCTTGGGATGCCCTTCAGTGGCTACATGGTCTAAGGTGCTACTCTCGCAACAGACTAGACTACCGAAGATGAGATCGGGGTTTGATTCTGGTTGGGCACTGAATGTAGTATTTCCTAAATATTTTTCTGCTCACTTTTTATACAAATGTGGGTACACATTCTATAAATACAATTTTCCTAATCCCTAACACACTAATGTAATTTGTACCTATATAGGCGTATAACCCAAACGGGTAGTAAGACCCAGTTCTGAAACAAACTGCTTCTGTAATCTGTATAGTCACACTAATTGGACAGTGATGGGAAGGTATGTGGTAAATATCTCCTCATTGGAGGTAGAATGATAAAGCATTTAGATAAACCACCCTCAATACACACATCTGGGATTCAAACCCCCAATCCTATTATCTCCATTAAACCAGATAAAATAAAGTCATTTTAGAATAATAATAGTTTTTTCTCTCTAATTTAGTGAAGGTAGAGCATCGCCTGACACTATTCTATCTTGCCAATGATGTAATCCAGTACAGCAAACGGAAGAACTATGAGTTTGTGGAAAGTTGGGGCACGGCCCTACAGAGGGCAACGCCAATGGTGCGGTAAGTATTTACAAATTGATTTTGTTGCAACTTTGTTTATGTGACCTTTTTTTCTAAGACAATATTCTATAGACAGATATGCTGGTGCTGTCCCACGGGAGTGATCGAACGTAACTAGAGCAGGCAAAGAATTGTTTGCATAGAAGTGCCCTATGTAAAGGTGATACTGCCGAATTCCAAGCAATGTTTACTCTGGGTATTTTTGTTGGGTCAAATGAAATTTTAGTTTGATGACTAAAATGTCATAATTCTCTGAATTAGGGGAGTAAAAAGTAGCATGCTGCGAGATATGAAAAATAAAGCAACCTATGAAATTTTAGTTTGATGACTAAAATGTCATAATTCGCTGAATTAGGGGAGTAAAAAGTAGCATGCTGCGAGATATGAAAAATAAAGCAACCATAATCGATTGCATGTGGATAGAGAGTGGTCTCAGCAAAGTGCTGAAGAAACTAGATTGATTTACTCTATTTCAAAAATTATTATAGGCCTGATACATTATTTGTAAATCAAACTACTGATTTAATTACTGATTGCTTCCACGCAGGACAATCACATCATTTCACTCGCTTCGTACCGCACCTCTCCTGTTTAATTGCTTACATAGGACAGTGCCTTATATGGGGATGAGTAAAATTTTGATCAAACTATATACTGGTATACATAGTTTATTCATCCTTTAGACATATTAGTTTAGTAAGGACTTAATTTTTCCAGTATAAATGGAGCTCAGACTTAAAAATNTCATGTTTGGAGCTTATAACATAAATTCTACTAACGGGCATTTAAAAATAGCTGATACAGGATGGCCACAAACCTGGAATAGTCAGGGAATTTAAAAGCTAAGAAAAAAAATCATGGAATTTGACCATTAAACAGTTAAAATTAGGCATTATCATTATTTTATTAAAACAAGAGAAACTTTTTTATATTAACTCATTTCCATTATTGTATATTATGGCACTCACAGATTAACTCATTGTGTTGCTTTGATTATTTTCTTAATCTGAACCAAGGTCATCTAATGCACATGTGTGTAAACTCGGTTTAGGTTTAGGTGAAACGGAAAGGCTCAAATTCATGAGACAATATCTGATCAAGTAGTTCATTACGTATTCATTAGCATGCGTAATAAACAAAAAAACTAAAGCAATAACAATATTGTATATCTCCACTGTTCCGATTTGTTCCTTGTTAATCTTAACCAATTACGTGCATTTGAGCCTGGAGCTCCCCATCTTCGAGACTGACACCTTTAATTACATGCTCACCAGTGCAGGTATTATATATAATTGAAGATTGATCCATACTTAGTGGCCAACAGTTATATAAACGGGTAAAATATGATTGACAGGGAAAAATTAAAAATTTTGTATGGAAAACCTGGAAAAGTCAAGAAATTTGTAAAATAAATTTTTGTGGTTACGCTGTAATAACATAGTAATGAATAAATAGGTAAAAAAAACATTTATGATGGTCTGGTGGCCATTATTTATTAGTTTTTAATAATCTGTGATTCTTTATGACTACATTATTTATCTTCCTGATCAGTGTATTTCATTTCAGGATAGAAAAAGTTAAACATAGAATACTTCGTATTTTCAAAATCTGGGGAGAAAGAGGTGTTTATGATGAGGCGTTTATAACTGATTTGACCGGTCTTCTCAGCACTGCCACCAAGAAACCAACAGCAGAGCCAGCAATTGAAGTGGAATTTCAGGTAATTAATATTTGTCAACAACATGGTATGTTAACACCTCACATTATGTTTCAATAATATTACCAGCATCAATACAGGCATACTTTAAGGTACCACTATTGGAATAGACTGAATGCCGGTGACAAGGAGATTGAGCTTTGAATCCTGGGTGGGTATATTCTGGGTGTTTTCCCTAATGGTCTCCCACTCTCCCTCCATGCAAATAGGATATAGTTCCTCTAAATTCCTCACCCAATACCCAATAGTGTAATTAACTGCAGATATCTCAAACTAGTAGTAAAACATGGCAGAGAAAATTAAGTTTTACTAGGTTATTTTTTTAAATGTAGAAGACGAAACAGGAAAGATGGATAGAAACATTAAAGGGAATGCACACAATATGGCTTTTACAGTGAAAATGTTGTTTATAATTTAAATCAGTGGTTGTCAAAGGGTGTGATGCCAGTAATGTGCCACAAGATTTGCTAGGTGTGCCACGTTACTTAAATATTATTTTAGTGGAATTAAAAAAATACATATTAATAGGAAAGTCTTAAATAGGTATATTTACTAATATATTCTAAACAAGGAATACAAATCACATAAGTTAAATTAGACCTACGGGTTTTTCTTTTCTTGCACAAAACCTATATCCAGGGACATATTTATGATAAATAGGTCCTCTTTATTGTTCAACAAAAATAAGTTGTTCTCATTTCTTATACTTAATGTTTGTAATCGTAAGCACTGACAATCCCAGCTCGCATAGATAAGTAGTAGAAAATGGTAAAAGCATACTTACAGTATATTCCACTCTTGCTGAGTACTCCTTCTTTGCTAACACCCAAAACTTAGTAAGTGATCTAAGTTCCACATATTTCAGCTGTAAGATGCATCCTGCCTGCAATTCAGCAAGTTGTTCGACTTTTGCTTTTAGTGAGGTGGGTTATTGCCTCAGGCTATAGTGAATTCGGAATGCTCACCAAGTCATTAATTAATTATGTAACACCTCCTTTGGTGGTTGCATGGTCTAAGGCATCACCCTCATGTTAAACTAGACTACCGATGATAGGGAGACAAAGGGTTTGAATCCAGATTGGGTGTACTGAAAGGTTTGTTTTTTCAAAATGGTTTTCCACTCTTTCTCCACACAAATGTGGGTACCCTTCCTCTAAACTCAACCTTCCTTATCCCTAACTTATTAGCGTTATTAACACATACTATGCATATAACCTGAACTGGTAGTAAAACGCAGTGCTAAAAAAAATTATATAACATTTAACTATGAAATATTATTTTCAACGCCATGTCTTCTTCCTGTTTGGGTTGTACTCAAATGTAATAGTAATAATTAGGCTTACCTAATGTGTTAGGGATTGGCAAGGTAGAATTTAACAAAAGTGTACCCACATTTGTGTGAAGAGAGTTCAAAACCATTTAGGAAAACCACCCTCTGTATATACCTGACCAGGATTAGAACCCCTATATCCTCGTCATTGCCGGAGTCAAGTTTTTGCGAGAGTGACACCTAAGACCATGTGTTCACCAAAGCAGGTAACACATCTAATAAAATATGTAAATCAGCATCAGTAAAATTAATTTATTAACTTTCATTTTATTTTATCCCCACTTCATTTATTTTTAATAATCAACATGACCTATGAAAACAGATGAGCTACAATTTTCAAATACACTTTGGAAATCCTCAACTTAGGTATACCAACCTTTACACCAGAAAGATTGTACATTGAAAATAAAATAAATTTGATGGTAATTTATCTCTAAGTTATTCAATTAAAATATCAAGCTAACTATGGTTTAGTGAACTCTCCCTTATGTAACGGACACCTCTGAATAGCGTAGTCTTTTTTTAATAACGGATCGTTTAAATTTCCTTGGCAACATAATATTGGCTCATATGGTGAAACAACTTCCCAATAACAAAGTGTGAGCAGTGCTGCCTTTCCCCTGTAGGGAAAGTTTCTAAAATAGCCTTCGAAGGGATGCCTACGGTACTTTAAGGTCGAACCTCCCTCACCTTCCGAGTCTTCATTGGGGGATGTCCCACCAGTTTATTCTGAGATTGTGCACACATAGGCCTATAGTACAGAACGCCTACTGCTCACATTTCATTTTGTGTGTGTATTGTTTTATGTATAACGCATTATGTACAATAAGCTTCAGTACAATATTTATTTACTTGTCTATACTAATATTATAAAAAGGAAAGATTTGATTTTTTGTTTGTAATGGATAGACTCAAAAACTATTGGACCGATTTTAAAAATTCTTTCACCAATATAAAGCTACATTATCAGCGAGTAACATAGGCTATATTTTATTTTGAAAATTTAATTATTTTTTTAAATTTAATTTATTCCTCATAAAAATGTCGATAGTCACTCATATTTTATGGTAGAGTCTATGATGATTCTTCAATATGTGTGTTTGAAATAATAATGCATGGGGGGCTGAGGGTCTAGTCATAACTATAATACATTACTTCACAATGCAGTAATTAGATTAAATGGTTGTAGTTAATAGGCCTATCTATAGTTTATAGCTTAATATAATTTAAAATGTGTTCAAGCACTATGATTTGAAAAAAAAATATATATATATATAAAACGGACAGTCATAATAATGGATTTTTTTATACCGAAAGGTGTGCTATTAAAAGATTTCACTGTATTTGTTAGTACTTTAACTGTAGGCCTAAAATTGCTACAATAATAAACTTTTACAATATCTAAGATAATATGGGCTACAACAATATGTTTCAGTAATTTTAATTTAAAATAATCATTAGAATATTATACAAATCATATTATTGTTAGCACTATGTCTTACTATCCATTCAGGTGATACACTTATATACTAACTACACTAATGTGCTAGGAATTAGGAAGGTTTAATTTAGAGGAAGTGTATCCACATTTGCTTGGAGAGAGTGGAAGAGGGAAAAACACCCTCCCTACACTAGACTGGGATCAAACCATGATATCATCAGCAGTCTAGTTTATTGAGAGATTAGCACCTTAGAGTGTGCGAACACTGAAATGGTTTGATTATAATAATAATAATATTTAGCACCGCATCTTACTACCTGTTCGGGCTATACACTTTAAGTACTAATTACGCTAATGGATTGGGAATTGGGAAGGTTGAATTAGGGGAAGTGTACCCGCATTTTCATGGAGGGAGAGTGTAAAACCATTTTAGGAAAAACCATCCCCAGTTCACCCAACCGAGATTCGAACCTCAATCTGCCCATCCTCAGCGTTCGAGCTCAACACAACTAGCGCGTTAGCCAACTACGCCACCGAGGCGGGTCGATTATTATTAAACTGGCTTATGTGACAACAGGTCCTTTCTGCATTGCTGGCTTCTAATGATCAATAACTTGAGATCACATTACTGTTTTAAGTTAAAACTAGACCTGTACATGTATATGGACATAGGGATAAAATGTAAATTTTTTCTAATATTTAAATTTACAGTTTTTGAAAATATTCCAATTATATTTTGATAATCCTTAAATTTGACAAATTAAATTTTATTTAAAACAGGGACCAATAATATGGCAAATATTTGATCATTTTATTTTATTAAGGTCTCGAATATTAATATCACAATACTTATGAAAATTTAAAATTTTTTCCTTAGTTTTTAAGCTCTATAACGCTTGGACCTAGATAATATCATTCGTAAAAGGTTCATGAGCTATCATGATCAATATATGCCAAGTTTCAACAAAATTAAAAAAATTGCATGGCTGGAGTTCTTGTTGATTTCACATGGATTAACCTCTCAACAATTGGGGTGCTGCAATAAATCTCAAGGATATAATTCTACTGTTGCAATAGAAAAAAAGTTTGAAAATGACTGATTTAGATGTTAATATTTTACATAATGAGTTGAAATATTGTTTATCATTACGTGCATACCATGTTTTTCTAAAGTACCTGTCTGAGCTATCCTCTTCATTTAACTAATGGAGTGGGGTTAGACTGACCATGATTCTTTGAAACAAAAATGGGATGGAGGTTTGTTGGAATTTCCATAAAGTGCAGAACAATTAAAATATTTTTTTATTACATAAATTATTGTATTATCACCACGTATTATTACCCGTTCGGGTTGTACGAATTGAAAATAAAATAATTCTTCACAGAACCTACACAAAAACTTGTAGGTCAGTGTAGAGAGGGACTGCATTACATCTTGTTCATACCCTGAGTATATTTTAGATGGAACTTACTTCATCCAACAAATTTCGGTCTTTCAGGAATATGCGACATGCTTATGCTGAAACTGACACACACACAGAGAACAAACACGCACGTGTTGCCAACACATATTTTTTCTTGTCTCTGAATAATTCATTGACTTTAAAGTTAAACTAGTTATTCATTGGACAACTGTTAATCTCATTCAACATGCCTCTACTCATGGTTACACGAATTACTGGTACCTACAATAGCAGCCATTGATGTAAACTAAATTTTAGGTTATGATTGAAAGTTTCATAAAGTTTTTATTAAAAAAAATATATACAAAAATGCCATTCTTAATAAAACTATGGGATGTTTGGGACATAGTACAAAACTGTAGGGGGGCAAAGAGGGGGGGCTCTCTTGTTTAAAACATGACGTACAGTCAGCCTAGGTAGAGATGAAAAAGGTAGAATTTAGATCAAATATATAAGAACTTTTTGTGGCGCCAGGAGAAACTATTTATAAATAATCACTTCATTGCACTTAATCGTCAATATAACCCCAACCTGCTTGTCACCAGCAAACTGGACAAGATTTACACCTTTGTCTATGTGCCCAGCAATTTTAAATTTTGATTAGTATGCAAAAACTCGACGAATACAGTCATTTTAATTACTATTATTTATATCACTAGTACAAGTACCTGCCATTGCCTGGGGTAACCACGCAATCCTTTATGGCATTACCCTTAGTAACACTCTTTTTTACTTCAAAGAAACAGAAAAAAAAATCTTGTCATTTTATTTCTAGCAACCCAGCATTAAGTTAATTTTTTTTAAATTCAATCAAAAATGTTAAATTCCAGCTTTTAGGTGCACTTGCTCAAACACAGGGGCCAAGGGTGTAGAAATCTCATTATTTTAGGGAGGAGGGGTCAGGACCCCCCAGACCTTTCCTTTTCTTTCAAACTTTTCATAACTAGCACATATTTTTTGAGTAAGTAGGTATGTTGAGATAATGGGTGGGGGAAAGTACCTACCTACATAAACTTTCCTTTCCAATATCATATGGATGAATAAGAAAAGAAGTACAGTATTTGAAATACTGACAGAGCTAATTTTATATTAGGAAGTTTTACAAGGTGTATCTTAAAGGTGAATATTAAAATTTTCACTAACTAATATTTGGTTGATGACTTATACAATTAAAACTGTTGGGAGAGTAAAAAAAGTAAACATTGAGTTTTTATATGTATTTATGGACCCTCCTTTAAGGGGGAATCAAACAAATTCCAGGGAGTACTGGTCCGGACCCCCACCTTTTGACGCCCTTGACAGGGGCTATTAATTTTTAAAATTTAGATCTCTTCGTGAAGTAAAGTTTGTTCAACCTAGGAATTGTTTTCTGAAAGGCCTTTTCCCCTACCAGAAATCTATTATATAGTAGTATATTGGTAGGAAAAAATACCTTTCAGAGAGTAATTTCTACCGTGAATGGAGTATAGATATCTTGCAGCGCTCATGACAGACAGGCACACAAACTCTTAATTTTATTAATATAAATAATAAATTTAAAAAAATCATCAGGATACTTTATTTAGAAAAAACTATAGCATGTTGTATTCAGAATTTATTCATAGCTTCTAATTTCTTACACGTTTAATTAAGCACCTGACCTACTTTAGTTAGTATTCTAAATTGAATTTATGTAAATTCCACTTTTGGATTATTTTTTAGATACCAGTAATTATTAATAAAATAATTGGTTTTCAATAACTAATAGTGGTTTATTTGATTTTTATTGAAATTGTTTGATTTATATCAGAAACAACATTGTGATTTTCTATTGACAATTGCCACATTCTACCTTGTTCCAGCCGCCTCTTTTGATTGCCAAAGTTCGTGCATGTATGAAGCTAGAAAATGACACAGATCTCAAATTGAAAAGACTGAATGAAAGTCCATTGTCTTTCTCTGATGCAGAGGCACTGCGGAGTCACTTGAAAGGCAAGTCTTTTGGTTTCTTAGTTTGATTGGGTTCTTGAATCTTAATTGTGTTAAAGTTTTGGCTGTGGTAAGGATATACTAGGAAAAACTCTCGTAAAAATTGCATTATTTCTTATTTCACACCTAGAATTTCTCAACTTGTAGAGGAACTCACATCACCCTTCATATTAACAACAATGTAGGTTTTGCATTTAAATTTTAAATGAAAAATCATTGGGGCTCTTATTTTAATTGATAATAAAATATTTGGCCTGTTTTTTTCTTGGCACAGTTAAATTTGTACACACATTTATACTAACACAAATACACTATATTGAATGTTTGAAATTTAAATTTAAAAATAAAAATTTTGTGTCTAATTGTTACCTCGATTTGTTGTTGAATGTTTTTAATATCATCTGGTGGATATTTTCTAAAATATTGAAACCAGAAAGTTTGGAAGCCAATATTCTAATCTTAAGTAATCAAAAGATTTTAGCAGTTTGCACCCAAATTCATTCCATGGATCTAGAGTCTGGATTAATTGAAAAGTTTATATTTATCGATTGCTTTGTTCACATATAAAAATGTAGAGCTAAATGTTTTGGGATCAAATCCATATTTGGGACATTTTGGCTGGGGGTTTACTTACATGTAGACTAAAAGTATTTGATCACATCCACTTACAGATAGACGGCAAGGAGATGATATGGTTTCAGAAGTAGATGAAGGCATAGCTAAAATGCAGCTTTATGTTAATGCGCTTGATAGTGAATTAAAGGAAAGAGCATCCCTCATTGATCTACTAGATCAAGCCGAGGGCTTCTACAATTCTCAGAATGGAGAAGCCAAAATTGTGGCAACGGTATGTACCTATCTTAGATCTTATGCATATTTTAATACTCTAATCTTAATTATTAATCTTAATTAGAATTTCTCTTACTGCTATACTGGGCTCACAAATTCCTAACATTATAAATAAATGTAATTTTTCAATCCATGCTCCTTGTCTTAAACCAGCAAAGTTTTGGGCAAGGAAATGTAGGTCTTATGGAGAAAAGCTTAAATTTCATTCTCTCTTTATTAACTATATTGTCAAATCTCCAACTTTTGAGTTATGTCAGAAGGTGGAGTGCTGAGAAGAAGTAGCTACTGACAATAATAACAAACCAGTGTTGCAAAATTTGTATAATATTTGAGGGAAGATTGACCACAATAGAATGACAACGCTGTTTTCCAATATTAACTATACAGTATACAGTTTCCTCAAAAAGAATATTCATTATAGTAACTTTTCCCAACTTTTGACATTTATATGAACACAAACTTTTTTTGAATGTTCACTTATAGCAAATTGGCAGCTGTTTTATTTAAAACTCACAAACTATGTTCTAAGATTCATAAATATTCCAGGCATACAAAAATTTTGGATCCAGAGTGAAGTTGTTGAAACGCCGCTTGGATGAAATAATTCCTACATTAAAAGATTCGAGCCCGGTACCATCACCAGATATAAATGCACCTTCACCTTCCCCTTCCGGAGGCTCAGACTTTGAGTTGCCAGGAGAAGAGCTGCTAAAGGGTGAGTCAATTTAGTACCCCATAAACATTAATAATTACTTGTATAGTGAACTGTTTTTTAAGGTAGTATGTTTTCAACCAACTGGACAACCCCTCCTTATTTTGCTCATAAGATTATGATTAATTATCTTGATTTATTTAGAAATATGAATTAATTTGAGAACCTAGGTTCAAACTGATATTCTCTTTATTTTTCTTATGTATGGCTTGTTTTGAATTTATATTTTAGTAGCCAAGTTGTTATTTATAATAATTAATCATTATCTAACCTTAAGGAATTGGTTAAGAAGAGTGAATTTTTTAAGAAAGGCGCTAATATTTGCCTTGAAAGACATTGAGAAAAATCAAGTGTCCCCTCACTCATTTTATGATTGAACCTCGACTTCCTGGAACACTAATTGCTACCAATATTTCCATTGAACAAAGTCACTATATTGAATCTTTCATCATAATTTTTTTTAGTGTGTGGATCAGGTTTGATAGGCACCTAGAAAACAGTATAAACCTGGAAAAGTTGTTTGTAGAATGGAGGGCACGAAATATTGTGAGACATGTTTTTATGAACTTTTATTTAGCATATTAAAATTAATATAAAATATTTTTATAGTTAATTGCAACACTTCTTAATGAATTAAGCATATGTGAAATAAAACAAAGTTGAATCTTTTCCTAAAATTGATTACTTATCCTTTTATGTGCAAATAATTCTCAATTATGTACATTTTAATGAGAATTAACAATACCCAAACCTAACACATTTTTACTAAGTAGCATGGCCCTGATGATCTATATATGTTGACGGGCAAATAAAACCCAATAATAATAAACAAAGTAGCAGACAACATTGTTCTTTGTCTAAAATTACCAGAAAAAATAGCTCCAAATACACTAATTATAATTTGATTCTTAATATTATTTTAACAAACCAAAGTTTAAAGTTCAGAAAAATTATTTCTCCCCACCAAAGTCTGGCATTAAAGAAATAAAATATGTTTTTGACCGTACTATTATGGCAGTCAAATTGTGAGCGAAGGCAAATATTTTAGAATTTGAAATTAAGCCATTTTTTTTTCTATCCATATGCCACCTAAATTTGAGTTTTTTTGTTGCCTTTTTAGTAAAAAAAATTCCTTTTATTTACCAATTTTTGATATCCAGCTCTTAACTTTTTATCTAACAAAATCCAATCTTTTTGCTACCACACATGAGGGTTTCCAGTGATACATAAAATACACAATGCTTTAACCTAACCCCCTATTACCCTCCCCTCCCCACAATATGTTTACATAACTTTTTATATCAAGAGATATTGTAATTATTTCATTGGGAAGCTTTTGGGGCAATAAAAGAGGGCTAAGATTTAGTGTGATCATGAACAATATTATGTTTCAACACTACAATATTTAAGAATAAGATCTGTGTTACGTAACACTGTGCTATACTCCCGCCCATGTAACATCACGTTGACAATAGAGCTCACCCTTTCCCCCCTCTCAACAGCATTATGTGGTTCACCCCTAAGGAGAAGTTATAGAATTTACAAAAAGTCACTGTATTTCTCAAATATTTTTGCAAAAAAACTAAATGTAAAGCATAGAGTCCAGCCCAATGTAAACTATTAGTTCCATCTCCAAATAATGAAACTCTATCAAGGGCATTGATATATTTGTCTTTAATAATCCTTGTGTTTGGAATTTAGGGGTAGGCAGTGAAACGCATGAGCTTTTTTTTTTAGTTTCCATTAGAAAAAAGAAGTCATCTTTAGAAACCATTGTTTGAAAATTATGGTTGAAAACAAAAAAAAATTAATAAATCAATCGGTGTTCAAACAAGCAAGAAGATTGTAGGCGAGTGAATATTGACTCTGATCATCATCATAATCATCATCATAATCATCATCATGAACCGGTTCCAACGTGTGGCCATGGCCAGGTCCGTCTAGTAAAATGCCTCTATCTCCTTCTGTCCTTTCACCATTCTTCCTCCTGCACTCTCTCCCACTCTCCTCCTCTCACTTGCACACTTGCTGCTATCTGTTCCTCCCATCTCCTACTTGAAATCCCTTGCGATCTCTTCCCAACATACTTCATATCCATTAATCTTCTTAGAATCCTATCCCCTTCCATCCTCATTACATGCCCATACCATCTTATTCTTGCTTCCTCAACTATCTCATGTATCCCAACTCTTGACCTTACATCTTCATTCCTAATCCTATCTCTTCTGGTGGCAGCCAGCATGCTCCTCAAAAATATTGACTGATAAAAATTTGCTATTCCTCAAAGACAGCAAACTTCTAACCTCATTTTGGATGAACATTTTGGCTAGTCTCTTTAAAGACAGTCAATTAATTAATTAATTAATTATACACTTGATAACATAAAACTTATAAATAGTTTTATTTTAAAATAAAATTGGCAACAATGTTTGTCAGCATTAGTGGACACATTTTTGTCCATTTTGGACCCCCTTCCCCCTTTGTAAGCAAAAATAAGCAAATGTTCAAACCCCCTCCCCTCTTCCTGTCTTGGTAACGTTATAATTTTAGTTGGTTTTTTAATTTGTTCACAGGAATAACATATTTTTTATGCAATTTATAAATTTCTGGTCATTATTAACCCAAAGGTTTAAATTGAGGGTGCAAAATAACTAACAATAAATCCTGTTGTAAACTAAATTTAAATGTATTTTACTAAACAGGTAAAATTATAATATATTTATAAAAAATATATTTTATTGAAATTACATGAAAAAATTATTATTAATGAATACATGAATCATTATAGCTATAAAAAAAATTAAACCACTTTTAAACTGATGAGCAAGGTTCCTTGAAACTACGTCTCAGCATTTCTAATTATTTATTATCTGTCCATTTGGGGTTGCTTGGTCATTGAGTCATTCTTGCCAATCTCACACGGTCTTAAATAGTCTTGTTCTGATCCCCATAATTCTTGTCAGCAAAAATAAGCAAAGCTCGAACCCCTTCCTCTCTAAGGTACTTATGTAATACTTGAATGTCCCATTAAAACTTGTACTCTTGGATGAAATCTTTTTTTCGTTATAATTATCAAGATGAAATTTTTCTTGGCTTTCATCGCTCATTTTCAGCTTAAATTGATAATAGACTAGAAACAAACACAATAAACATTATATAATTTTTTTTATTGTTTATTTATTCAATATTATGATTTTGATAGAAAATATTTGGTTAAACTGTTTTCTAGCTTTAAACATAGTCTGAATTATTAAATTGTTTTTATTGTTTACTAATTTTTCTCACTATTTTGGCTTGAAAATCTCTATTAAAACTCAAACAAAAGACTAGTTTAAACAACATGTACTGTTTCCTAGAGATGGGAAAAACAGTGATTTTACGATATCAGTGAATACAGTGACTGTGATTTTAAAATATCGGTGATTTATACCAGTGATTTTTCACTGTTAGTATTTAGCTGCTGTCCGAGTAGGCGCGTACAATCGAGTATCGAGTATGGAGTATTTCTGAGTACTGGGTATTTACTCGAATAATCCCATGACATTCGGTTGTCGGTTGGAACTTGAAAGGAGAACTAATTACTTGCAATGGAATTCGATACTTAAAGACTTAACATAAGCTTTTTCTGTTGGCAGTCGGCACTGGCATTGACATTATTGACATACAGCTACCTAATCTCCGGGTTTCGTGTTGCCTGACTAATGTACAGTCAATACAAAAGTATGTGTTTTAAGAAGTTTAATACAATTGAAAAATAGAGAAATAAAATATGTTATTTAGTATCTTATAGTGAAATGTTATGTAATTTGTGTTATGGGATTTTTTTTCATAGCCTACTTTTAAAAAGAATCCTAAATGTGATTTGCTTAGTAAGCTTGCTTTTGAATTTTGCTCTTAACAATAAAGTCATTTTTACGTAGCAATCTTATACTCTTTTTGATAAATGATCTCTAAGAGATCAAGTGTTTTAAATAGAAATAACACGTAAAACATGCCAGTCAATAAGGTTGATTCTCAATTAGTTGGTAGAAAATAAAAACTAAAAGAATAACAAAGGCTGTGAAGCGAGTATTTATTCGAGTGTCTAGAAAAAGAAGCAATACTAGCTCCGTAGCTCGAGTATTGCGAGTATTGCGAGTATGCGAGTATCTCCGATTACTGATATCTCAATCACTGATACTTTTGAGATCGAGTAACTGGAAGTATCAGTGATCAAATGGTATCGGTTAAAAAATCACAGTCAGTGATATATTGCCCATCTCTACTGTTTCCTGTTATCTAGAGTTTATTTTTTAAATTAATTTGATGTAATTGTTTCCTTATAAGTTACAACCTCATCTGAAACATTGTCTAGATTAATAAATCATAAGTATATTCTCCAGAATAATATGCAACTAAATGAGTTCTTAATGAACATCTACTTGATATTACAAAGTTTTTTATGTACAATTAAAACATACAATCATCTTTGAATTTTAAAAGGAATTATGTCTTTGCTACTGTTTTTCTTGAATTTTTTTATTTTATTTTCCGACTTAAAACATTTACAATTTCAACCCTTTTCCAGGCATCCAACATCGAATATTAAATATGTTATTTATTTATACAATAATGTTGTTGACTTAATTTACAATTTTTCGGTAATAATGTGTAACGGTAAATAATTAATAAGTGTCGCAATGAAAAATTAACCCATCATTAATATGGCAATTTTTTTGTTGAATTCCGGAGCTTTTATTTACTGGTATTTGAGAGCTAAAAATCAAGATATTGAGATTGATCCTCTATTCTTTCTACACTAGTAAGAATTGAGCATATTAAGGAATCGAGTTTGACATTCCTTTTCCATTTTTCATAACAAAAAACTTTTTTACCATCTGTCATGGGCATCGCAGAATTTTAACAAGACTTTTTATCCTTATAAAAAGTTTCTGTTCAAAGGCTATTATGCTCATATGGATATTCGAGGAGTATTTATATTATAAGTAGGAAATGAATCTAAAAACATCTACAAAAGCAAAAATACTGATCTTAAAGTGTGTTCCCTTCCATTCTACCTTGAGGGGACCACCTCGGCGAGAAAGAAGTTGCAGTGCATTCGTTCAGTTCAAATGTAATATTTAATAATACAATGTGTTCAAAATATGGCTCACACCAAAATATAGTCAAAAGATTCTAACATGGCTCTTTAGCCTTGAGAATCCACTACAGTAGGGCCTCCATATCCGCAGTAATATTTTCCTAGCTCTACCTCAGTTACGTGAAACTGTGGATAATACCGAACTATTATATAACGTGATATTCATATATCATACATAAATAAGGTAAAGTTTAATTGACAAAAACTTCACCAACATTACCAACATTAAATAAAGTAATAATAATGTTTACTGTACACTACAGCTTACTTACTACTCTCCATTCTTCTTGTTTGATGATCACATGATGATGATGATGATGATGATGATGACTGTGATATGATAGCACAATGCCCATAGTTTGTGATGTTAATAATACAGCCGGTTCTTGCTTGGCAGGTGGTTTGAAACTTATAAAAAAAACTTTATTTAACTAAACATAAATAAAATTGGGCAGCGATAAACCGCAGATATTGAATCAGCGGATATGGGGCCTTACTGTAGTTTGAGTTTTATTAATAAAAAAAAATTGTGAAAATTTGACATTAGCTCATTTTCAATTACCATTTAGACATATTTGTCGAGCTATGAGACTAGGCTTTATGAAAGAGGGCTCTGAGTTTATCCTTCCTTTAACATATACAGTAATGTTTTGATAACTCACAACATACAGCCTTAAGATAATTGGGAACTAGCAGCAAGCTTTCCTCTCTTATTGACATGACAACAGACCATAGTATTTTAAGCTGTGTGGCTGACAGCAATTGATATTGTCTCGCTGACCAAGGTGCCACCATAAGCTACTTATGTTTTGTACATTTGCTTGAGTGGTTATGGGAAATAATGTATGTGGTTTAGGTGATGAGCAGTTTCCAAGTTCCTTTTTGTCAGATGTTCAGCCAATCCAGCAAATTAGAATGGTTACCCAAGAGGATTCGCAGTCCTTGGATAACTGCTTTGCAAGCTTCATGGGCAACTCTTTACCATTTGACCTTCAGGTAACTTTAGTTTGGGACACATTTCAGGAAATATAAAAATAGTTATATCTATACTTTACTTATCTTCTTAATTGACTTCCCTACTTACTTTCAAAGTAGTTCAAGTCAAAATATATTTGATTTTCTAATTTTGTATTAATATTTTTCAGTCTTTGGTTGATCTTCTTACTACTGTATAGATTTCTAGTATTTAATTCAAAACTAATGATATTTATATTTAGGTATGAGTGATTTGAATAATTATATTCAAGATTTGAAAAAAAAAAGTATTTGTTTGTATATTTTTAATCAGAATTGGGCTTTTAGGACCATCGCATAATGGTCGCCAAGCCACACATATTAACTATAAACCGTAGTTGACTTGACCATAAATGTATCACTTAACTGAATCCATGAATGTTGCCAAGAAATAATGCAAACTAAATCAAAATTGAAGAGAAATAAACCCATATAATTTGGTTTATCTCTTTATAATAACCAGGGCCCGGATTTTGATGACCTTAAAATTGCCAAAAAAAAAATGACCAATAAAATGACGCTAAAAACTCTAAATAATGACTTTAAATTTTCAGAAAATGATCTAAAAAATTTGATTGAAATTACATAATCTGATATATTTATTAAAAGAGTTAGGATTTACACTATAAACGTAAGCGAAAATATCTCCTGGTCTGTTAATTTTCAATTTTTCCTCGGTGTGGACTCGTCTGGAATAGAATGGCTGGTATACAGTCCCAGGAAATCCTTTAGTTTAACATTGCTCAGTTTCCACAGAGGAATGTTTGCAGATATCAGAATGTCACAAATCTTTATAAAATCTTGAGGATTTTTCTTGATTCGTTAATACATTTTGTCCAAGTAATAATTGAGAGGTTTTCTTTTTATTGATATTCTTGATACCACAGACATGTTTGTTGAGACTGATATGCTGTTGAATGTTTACATCTTTTATCTGATGCCAGCCACTTTTTCACATATTTTACAGAAAAGTATTTCACTCTCTGTAGAAAAAATATCCTGTCCAAATTCAGTAATAATTTACCTCAAATGACTTGCTTTAGATGGTTTGGTTTAAAGCATTCTAAATACACATAAGATGATTGCAAACGAATACATATAAGGTGGATTTTATAAATGAAAACTATGCATTTAAAATCTTGTGTTCTACTTAACATTGGATTACAAATACCTGCTTTAAAAGTGATAGCTCCCCATCCCCCTGTATCTCTTTCCAGACATGGTATAGTGGGTGACTCACCAGGAATGTAAAGATGGTACAAAGTTCATTTTAACTCTAAAAATTGCTCTCCCATCCCCTTGCAACCCTTTCCAACATAGGTGTAGTGAAGTTCTCACCAGGAATGTGGATTTTATAAGCATGCAGTTAAAGGGATACAAAGTTCATTTGGACTCAAAAATTATTTTCTTCAGTCAACAAATGTGTGGTAATATATCTGATGTTTAAATATTCATGTTTTATCAAAGCACCGATAATTCATATATATAACCTTTTTAAATTTACTTTCAAACAATTTTAAATTTTCTTTAAAAAAATGCTTTAAAATGACACTAAACAAAGAAGCAAGAAAAATGACCTAAAAATCTTAAATGGCAAAAAAATGACCTATAAAATATACATTCCTACAACCAGGGGATCATGAACAGAGTCTATGTACAACTGAGCATTGTCTCTGATGGACTAGATGGCGTGTCATCAAAATCTGGGCCCTGATAATCATTACACCATCTAAAATTCAGGATGTTCAGGTAAAATGATTCAGATTGGAAAAAGAGTGAATTTGACCCTTTTCTATTATTAATCTTTCACACTAGCTTAATAGGAAGGCACATAAATACATTATAAAGCAAATCTTCTTTAATTTTATAAGTAAGCTTGGTTAACATTTTGAAACAGTTAATGTTTTATAAATTAAAAATTAAAAACAGGCTTATTATTATTATTATTATTATTATTATTATTATTAAGGTTTATTCAACAAATTGGATACTGAAGTTTGTTGACATAATATTTTTTATGGTGGAGTGCACCTTACTTATAAATTTAGAGTTCTCTGTTCATTGCTAATGAAGCTACATAATAATTTTTATCTATTAACCGTCCAGGCTTTTTACATATACACATTAAGTTTAAGGAATGCAAAATTTAGGGGAAATGTACCCGAGTTTGCATGAAGGAAGAGTGAGAAACCATTTAGGAAAAATCCCTCTAGTTTACCTAACTGAGATTTAAACTCTGACCTCATCACTAGAAAACTAGACTAGATGAGGCAAACCCTTTTGTTCATATACACACAAGTGTGTGTGTGCGCATGCATGTGTGTGTGTGCCTGTGTGTGATCACTCTCATTACGATGTTACATGATCAGTGTTAGGAGGATTTATGACACAATTTGCCAACCATGAAAAATAATTTGTAAACCTCTTTTTTTTATCACTACAGCTAACTACTTTTTCATGTATATGCATATGCACTAATTACACAGATGTGTTAGGTATGACAAAGGTTACATTTTGAGGAAGTATACCCACATTTGTGTGGAAAAAGAGTTGTAAACCATTTAGGAAAACCACCTTCAATACACCTGGCCAAGATTAGAACCCCGATCTCTACATTATTGGTGGTCTAGTTTATCCTGAGAGTGACGCCTTAAGTCATGTGGCCACCAAATTCAGTTTAAATGAGCTTATAATTCAAGCTATATTCTAATTTATTTAGTACACTCCACTATCTAAACTGGTTACTAGCAACCTATGCTTTTTAATAATATAACAGCACGAGAAAGATCAATTTGAAGCAACCACCCCAATATTCCCCATAGGAAACCACAAAAGGGAAAAATTAGCACACACCTAGTCAGTGATTGAACACTGACCTCCTAGTTTATAATCAAATGTGCTACCTTGCTGTGATTATTCTATAAATTTTAATCTATTTTTAGGTTAGGCCAGGGGTTCCCAAACTATGCGTTGCCCCGGGCCATCACTGGCCTTGGTCCGGGACATCGCTGCTATAAGGAAAAATTTAAACTTATGATGTATTTTGAAATTCAACATGAAACTTTTTGATACATGTACTGGTACATGTTTTAAATTATGGATTTAATCATATAAGAAGACAACAATTTTTTTCTTGTGAATGCACTCCCTTCAAATGAGTTTCGGATTCTCATGCTGCTTGAAAACTTGATGTGATGTCATACTCAACTGTCTCCCCTACAGTCTGAAAATGTAGTAAGCCAAGGTCAAGCATTTTTTTAAATATTGGGTACAGTGTCGTTGCACAGAAAATCTGACATGTGAGGGGTGACATGGTCTCAAAAAGTTTGGGAACCCTTGAGCTAGGCTGGTCATTATTTTGATTTTTCTATTAAAATACCTGGTTTATTTGTAGCAAAAAATAAACTTCTAATTAGGAGTGTGCGAAGTTCACAATAGTTGAAACTTTTAAGACTTGCAAGTACCAGACCACAGAAATTGCCAGCTCACAGAATTCAACTCCTAAAAACCTTTAATGTACCCCTTATGCCTAGGCCATAGGCTATCCATATCACTCTATATACTTATTTCTATGTCTTACAATGTAGCAAATATATGAAGTTAGAGTGTGTGGATCAAAAGGAGGGATGTAGACCATGTAAGATGTAGCTAAATGTGGTAGACAAATGTGTGAAAAAGAGAAACATTAAGAAATTTAAGAATAAAAGAGTATGCATGACTCGGTGTATGGATGTTGTTGAAGCGAAGGGAGTATGCAAGGGTAGAGGGTGAAGAAAGTTAATGAGAATGAATTAAATAAAGAGTGGTTGTTTTTAACTATATGTGCAGAGTCTTGCCTACCACACCTGTAAGGGAATGGTGAGATTAGATATATATGCATGTATGTACATTGTAGAATAATGTTTAAAACAGGAAATTAAGGGCTAAAATTCACCCAGAATACAAGCTAAAATAAGAATATATAACCAAAATGCTCGGCTACAGATGTAAACAACCTTGGTGCCTTTGTACTGCTGATAGCATCCTACTGGTGGCTACCCCTTCAAACTAATGGTGACAGATTCAAAACATGCCAGACTAGAGAAGTTGCTGGACAACAGAATGCTATACTAAAGAGTTTCTACTGTATTTCATTTTGGAACAGATCTGAGTTGAATTTATGAGATAAACTCAAAGCTTAATAAAGCTTTATTATATTTTTTAATAGATTTTTATTCTTGAAATAATATCTATTATATTGTGTTTATATAACTTTTTGCACTAAAATCACTTTAAAAAGATTTTATTGCAGAATTGTTTGTAATAGTTCACTCCAATATGATAAATAAGGTTATTATCATAGCATGCTATGCAATTATTTCAGACTTTTTTAATGAATATTAATTTATAATGTGTATAAAACCTCAAAATGAGAATTATCTAACACAAATTTCTAAACAAATCAAAATTTTTGAAGATTTGCACACCCCTATTTCTAATCCTAGGGTTTGTATGTTTGCCTCATGTTATAGAAGAATCTGTTTGGAGTTACATCTAGTCCTGAAGTTCCGCTAACACTCACACCTCCTCTACCTCTCTTTGATGATCATGGAGAACTACCACTGCTTTCAGGTGTCCGAACTGAATCAGAAGTAAGTATGTTAATTAATTGACTAGTATATAATCAAATTGTACATTTATATAAAAATTGTATCTAATTAACTGAAGAAATAACTTGTTCTTTTAATTTTTCAGGGGAAGCCTATAGAAGTGATCAATTCTAGGTCCAAACCAGAGGAAGGATTCAATATATCTGATTTTTTCAAATCATTGACCAGCAATATTCCTGGCTTAGACATGGACCCTCCTTTGCCCAGCATACCATCACCACCTATCTCACTGTTAAAACTAGTCGAGGAAGAACCTACAGCATTCACAGAATCAGAGGTTCTAGACCCACCACCAAGCAATCAGTACAGTTATCTAATTAATACCATCTCCCCGAACCCTCTCCCTCCACCCCCTCCTCCTCCTGACCTCTTTCCTTTAGAGGAGTCCCAGCCATACAAGTACAGTCGAGCACAAGAAGGAGAGAGCGCATGGAACACCAAGCTACCACCCAAATTCCCCACGTGGGGGGATGCACCCGACTGGGAATTGGGCAAGAGCAGTGAATGGATGCCTGCCATGCCACTCAACAAGGTGGATCTCCCACTCAACTTGGACCTGCCTCTCAGCTTGGACACTCCAGAGTCTCCACCTCTCTTTGAAAAGGAAGGTTTCAGTGATCCAGTTGAGTATGATGACTCAGATCCCCTGCTCATGTCAAGCAATGCTGATGTTGACCACCGCACTCTGGTGCCTCTTCCTTTGGAACCTCCACCTCTACCTAAGGACCATCCCAAGGACACCGATCAAAGGACTCTCATGCACATACCGCCTGCCACACCAATCAAAAAGGATGTGGACCATCGACAGTTGGGACCACGCAAAAAGGATGTGGATCATCGCAATTTGATTAGCCTTACTGGATCACCCTTGCGTGAGTTGCACCCTCCTTTGGCTCCACCTCCTACACCCCCAAATCTCAACTGGCCACGTGGAGACCAAGACTATAGAACCATACCAAAATCTAACCCTTTTGAAACAATTAAAGCAGTAAAAGGAGAAGGGGATCAAGACTATAGAATTCCCCCATCTCGTGCTGTAGGCAGAAAATGTACTGAAGAACTACAGGACAACGTTGAGAGTGTAGACATGGAAATGAGTGACGATGAAGCTTTAGAACCTATGGCTATTCAAACGTTCACTTCTGATGGAAATCCAGGTAGGAAGAAGTTGAATTTTGACAGGGAAATGGAAGCAAAACGAAATAACAAACCAGTAATCTCTTTCAATATTAATAGCCCTTCTAAAGTTCTTCTTGACTCTCCTCTTAATGAAAAGGAGGAAACTAAGCGTCGACCCTCACTTTTAGGAATTCAGAAGATCCCAACGATTGGGGGTGATATTCGCCATGTGCGTCCCAGAGGATCAGGGTCTAATCACTCATTTAGCAGGCCCCCTCCTAGTCCACATAGCTCACGAGGGTTCAGACCTGTGCTTATACCACCACCACTTCCATTACAAATGCTTGCTGATACAGAAGGTTTTCGCATACCCCCACCACAATTAAATACACCTCCACCTCTTATTCGGGCTGTGCCACCTAATTCAGTCACACAGGTCAAAATAAGTCCACCAATTTCTCCTAGAAATGCCATGCAACCCCAAGGGGAATCCGCCCCACCATCTCAAATTATGAGTAGCCCTCCCCAAATAAAGGATAACCCTCAAAAACACTTTCAGAACACCCCTACCCAAATAAAGAATATATTGCCAACTCAAGTAAAGATCCCCCCACTTCAAACAAAAAAACCTTCTCAGACAAGATCGTTCTCATCGCCCCAGACTATCCCGCCAACTTCTTCATTTGTAACTACTTCACCTGTATCGCCAGTAAAAACTACATCTGCGATTCTAACCAAACCTATTCTTTCATCTGCAACTCAGATAAAAACCTCTCTTAATGTACAAAGTAAATCAACATCATTTTCGGAGCAATCATTGCCAACTCAAGCTTCAATTACAAATACAAATGTAGGTATGGCTCAAACAAAGGTAGTGTCTAATTCGGTAACTGTTATATCTCCCTCTCTCTCCCAAATGAAACCAGCCCTTTTGCCCACACCAATTCATCCTCCATCCACTAACACCAATATTAAACCTCAAAACAAGACACCTGAACAACCTTTGGTGCAATCTGCATCTTCTACACAATCAAATGACAAGCTTACAAAACCTGTTAAACCGGAAAATGATTCACAGAGCTTAGATAGTAAAATAGAATCTACCAAAAAGGAAAGACCTGACAAAAGTAACCAAAAAGATAACTCTTCAAAAAATACCTCACAACAAACTGTGACTAGTGATTCTTTGAAGAAGGGTGATGTTGGTGATGTCGCTGTTGAAGGGAATTTATCACAACAGATCATTGCTGAACAATTAAAAGAACATCATAAAAACTTGATGCTTGGAATGTCAAGTGAAAATGATCCATGGATGAATGATGATATCATTGAGTTTGACCAAATTGATCATGCCGATCATGACCATCAGATGGAAGCAAACCATTTCAACAATCGGCTTGATGATCATTTAAAAACAAATCGTTTTAATGATGAACGGGATGGAAATAATTTTGATGATCAACTTGAAATGGACAGTTTTAAAGATCTGCAAGAAGTTGATCATTTTAATGATGAACAAGAATTGAATCATAACAGGAGAGAATTTAGAGGCAGACAACCTAGGAATCGACCCCCTAGACGAGGCTTTAAATCCCGAGGTAGAGCCACATGGCCGGAACCAAGAATGGGCATGGAACCTATAAGGGGTATGGAACCAAGAAGGGGTATGGAAATCAGAATGGGCTTGGAACTTAGAAGGGGTATGGAACCTAGAAGGGGAATGGAACCTAGAAGGGGTATGGAACCTAGAAGGGGTATGGGACCTAGGAGGGGTATGGAAATTAGAAGGGGCATGGAACCTAGAAGGGGTGCT
The DNA here is from genome assembly GCA_902141375.1 of Timema poppense. Classification (NCBI taxonomy): domain Eukaryota; kingdom Metazoa; phylum Arthropoda; class Insecta; order Phasmatodea; family Timematidae; genus Timema; species Timema poppense. The sequence continues at coordinate 33,541 of CABFOV010003831.1, read as the reverse complement.
CCACCCCCTCACATTGGCAGGTTCCCTTTCCGGCCACCCCCACCTCCTCCTCCCCCACCACCAATGGTCCACAATATGAGCTTTGGGCGGCCACCTAGAGGTCCATTCAGGCCTCCATTTCGTGGTGGCATCCAAGGCCATTTTGGTGGATGGTAATCTTTTTTGGCTTTATCACAGCACTCTTGGTGATTTTATTTCAAGCATAGTTAATGTCAGAGTAAATTAATACTAGGTACATCTATGCATATTATTGTAAACTTTCTGTGCTTTTATTTTGTATACAAAGATTATACACTTTAAGTGTCATAATTTGTTTTATGGGTTTGAATATAACTTGAAAATTATTTTGTTGTACAAAGTAATCCTCTTTAACTATATTGTTCATCTTTCATAAAAAAATATTATTTGTTGTTTCTATTTAAGTTAGATTAGAAAGCCAGTTAAAGCTGGGAAACATAGTCATACATTTTGCCCCTACCCCCCTTTTTTTTTATAATACTTTAATCCTCTTCTAAAACAATAGGTTGTCTTTTAGTTCATATCAATAGCATGTGTTATTTAATGGTGTATGTCACTAAAATGAACATAAAAATATATACAAAATAGAACTATTGAATATTTTTAGCAATTACCATAGCCTCTCACCAGGATGATTCAAGTCTTGACCACAGCTTTGCAATTTTTTTCAGATGGAAGAAAGTAGTGGTCTAATATAGGAACCAAAATTCACAACCTTAATAGTTCTAACCACACTAATTGAACACACTGAACTAGACACACATTTTAAATTGATTCATGCAATCCAAATTAACAGTCATTATTGATTAAAATAATAATATGGTGTAGTTAGGTCCAACCCGTGGGCTCTATGCTTTCTTCTGGTTTGCCAATATTAACTGATATCCAAACAAATAGTGGGGTAAAAGAGCCCCCAATCTGCATTATTGAAAAATTTATGCCACAAAAATAGGCTTGATCATCTCAACATAGTGTCATAATCATAAAAAAAATGTAAACAAAGGGAAAATTGAAAGGATAGAAGGGCAAGGCCTACACACTTGCCAGAAAACTTTAGGCCTCAACGTTCACAAGTAAAACACATAATTATGTAATTTTTGGGGTACATCAGTCCTTTTCCTCCAAACAAGCCTACCCACACCAGTCAGTATTTTTTTATATAAACAATATTAACAGATAATTACCCGCCTCGGTGGCGTAGTTGGCTAACGCACTTGTCGTGTTGAAGCTCGACTGCTGAGGACGGGGAGATCGAGGTTCAAATCTCGGTCGGGTGAACTGGGGGCGGTTTTCCTAAGTGGTTTTCCACTCTCCCTCGACGCAAATGCAGGTTCACTTCCTCTAATTCAACCTTCCAAAGTCCTAATACATTAGAGTAATTAGTACTTATAGTGTATAACCTGAACGGGTAGTAAGACGCGGTGCTAAATATTATTATTTAACAGTTAATTTAATTTAAAAATAATATATAGTTAAATACATCTTTCTATTCATCTAACAAGAGTAAAGACACAAGTTTGACCAGGCAACAACAAAATCTAAATGACGACGAACTACCTCTAGCCATGCTGCCATAGTTCAGTCTGTGTTTCACTCTCTTCTGCTAAAGAAGGGTACTGATGTACCCTGAACATTTTGTAAATGTGTGTTTTGTTGTGTTTTAATTGTGAATTTGGAGGCCTACAGTTTTCTGTTAAGTGTGTAGGCCTGGTCCTTCTATCCTCATTTCAATGATTAATTTAGTTTTATACATATTGGCTCAAGGCGGATTGACCCTCCATTTCATGAAAGGTTGAACCATACTGAAAAAAAACAAAAACTTTTTTTGTACATGCTACAATTTGTACCAGTAACATGTCATTCACCTGCCATGTCTCTGTCCTTTTTGTTAATTTGATCCTATACCTTTTTTTAAAAAGTAAAATTGATTTTAGAGCTATAGTACTGCTTATTGGTGGTTCAGAACCAGTTATTATTATAGAATGAATGTAACAACCAGGCCCCAGACCAGTAATTTAAACTTAACTGAATATATTAATGTTATAATGAATGTATTAAAAGAAATAATGTCAACATATAGTTACAACTTGTGTTTTCTATTATCCTATTACATAATTTTTTCTATTATTGAATTCAGGGTTTGAAGGTAGATTGAAGATTTAGATTAGTAAAATATTAGATTTGACCCAACTCTTATTAATTTTTAAACTGATTTTTGTCAACTCTTTTTATAAAATCAATAAATCAGATAACTAATTTATCAGCATTAGCATTAACATTATCTTAGAAATTCAAGACTCTGCTATTGTGTAGTTGTTTGGTTCCAATTAGAACAGATATTTTGGTGTTTATACTTCTGTAAACTTTGTAAAACTAGTATCTCACATTGCTGTGTTGATATGTAACAACTTAAAAAAAGTATGTTTGTGTGCCTCTTATGATAAAAAATATTCATTAAATTTGTCGATAATTACTGCCTTTTTAAAAGTTTATTCTTTTAAAGGTTTATTTTATTGGGTTTTATAAACATTGAATGGCAGATAGAATATCAAAACCTAGACACCAGGAAAATCTAGGGCCAACAGTTCACATTTAAAACACGAGACATCATTTATTAATTCTTGGGGCACATATGGCAGTTTCTTTAACAGGCGAGAGTAAAGAAAGAACTGATGACTGAACTCTGTATAAAGGTTAATTTTTGTTCATTGTTGATACACAAATGGGTAATCTAGAATTTTCAGATATTTTTGCAATTATTTTTTAAACACAAAGTTTTGCACATACCAATGTGAACTATTAGTTTTTTCTCCAATTCACTCAATTTCACAAATAGTGCCAACAGATTTTGTTTTCAATAACCATTGTGTTAATAATTTAATAGAAAACGGTCATAAAATTAGTTTTTATTTAGAAATATAATCATAAATTATTGGGAATATATGAATTTTTATTTATAAAATACTGGAGAAATGCAAATTTTTGCTTTCAAAATACCAGGGAAATGCATAGTTATTAGTTTGTATGTCTTTAAAACTTATAAAGTTACTATATGAAAGGAAGTATAGAAATTAAGAATAGGAACAAACACGAGGCATTTATAACATAGTGTATCTCTAAAAGTGCAAAGCGGATGATTTATATTCAAAACATAAAAAATGTATCAACCCTGTTGCTCAGGTTCTTTGGTTTCCTGTTCAAACCTGTAATCTTTGGTTGCAAGATGTTTGCCAGCAAAGAATCCAAACAACTCTGCTGGAGGAGATTTGTAGATGACATTTTGATATTTGGACAGGTACCAAAACAAGTGTAGCCGCTTCATTGACCGCATGGTCTAATGTGCTACTCTCACAGTGTCGGGTGCACTGAGTGTGGTTCTTACGAACTGGTTTTCCACTCTTCCTCCATGCAAGTGTTTGTACACTTCCTAATCCCTAAAATCATTGGAGTAACTAGTATATAAGTATATAACCCAAACGGGTAGTAAGACGCAGTGCTAAAAAAAAGTATTAAAATAAAATTAATTATAGCATTATACATTTTTTTTATTGTAATTATTATGTGGGTTGGATAACAATAGCACACTCATTTCTCAACACTTTTAAATCTGTAACTTAACCTTTATGAAGAAACACTACAGTTCATACCCAAGCTACCAACCATCAACATCCATTTCAATAGTAAATCATCATCCTCGTGTAAACCTCCTTTCCTTACGAACTTGACGCATCATCATTATCATCAATTGTTATCAACATGTGACTGGGTTAGTTTAGTAAAATGCCTCCCTCCATCTTACTCTTTTATTCCACCATTCATCCTCCTTTAATTACTTCCATTCTTCTCTCACATGCACACTTGGTCTCCCTTGCAGTCTTTTTCCTACTTCATCTCCACCATTCTCTTTGGTATTCTTTCTTTTTCCATCCTCATTACATGACCATACCATCTCAGCTTTGCTTCCTCTACTATCTTATGTACTCCCTTTACTCACATTCCTACTCGAATAATTTCAATACTAATATTGTTTATTCCTTGTGACAGCTAACATGCTCCTCACTTCTTACAGTCAATGTCCATTTTTCTGCTGCATATATGACTAAGGGTTAAAGTATGCCATATACAACACTTCCTTACACTTCAAGGGCATTTCTCATCTCCATAGAAGGTCTCTTACATCTCCATAGAAGGTCTCTTACACTCCTATAGAACAACCGCCCCCCCCCCCTCCCGCCTTATTAGATACACTCACACCCTACACCTCAATCCCGCAAACTTGTCTACTGGAGCCGAACAAATATGTTTTGATAAAGTTCTAGCCAAATCCTTTTAAGTGCCAACGTCGCTCAGAGTAATGTGCAAAATATTTTCTAAAATTGCCAGCATTGCTCACAGTGATCCCATGTTTTAGAGCTCTTGGTTCAGTATTAAGTCAACAGATAGGGTAGGTTTTATTTCCACTGCATTCTCATATGTTTAAGCTACTTTTATTTGTCTTTGCACTTGTTTTGATATATCGAACATGAAGATTATTTTCTAACTTTATATGAGTTTTATCTATGGCCTTGTTTGTAAACATGGCAACTAAGAGAAAAGCTGTGATTCAAGACACACAAATACTTGCAATATTTATTGATAGCTCAAGCAAGAGTGGTCAGTTTGTAAGTGATTATGAAAGAAATGATTCTGAAGAATTTGTAATTGATTAAACTGAACAGGAATTATATTCTAGTGAAAGTGAAAGAGAAAGATCGGAACAATTAGGATTGGCAGCTGACATTGATAAGACGAGTGTGAATACGAGTGATTCCGATAGGGATGAAATAAATCTTGAATATCAGGATAATCCATCCCAACCTCTTCATATTTATGCAGAAGTACCAGGTTTGAAGTCCCCCACCCCCGTTCCCTTCTGATTCCAAGCCAATTATTTATTTTAAACTTTGTTTTACTGCTAAAAAAGGTGACCTGGCTGTCTAGGGGTAAGGTGTCAGACTTCTGTGCTGGCGGCCGGGGTTCAATCCCAAGTCCCGGCACAGATTTATCTGATTACTAAACCCTTCCTTCACCTCTGACAAGACATATTGTGAATGTGGGGAATGCCAGGCCTCCACCGTGGTTCGGATTCCACGTTAAACTGTAGGTCCTCCATTTCATCTCACAATCACCCTTCCATTACACATTAGCGTAAGTGTGTATAACCCGAACGGGTAGTAAGACGCGGTGCTAATAATAATAATAATTTACTGCTAAAGTTGATGGTCACTGAAAAACAGTTGCTATGCATAACCCAATTTTAGCATAAAATCTAAAGTTAGTTTTTTTTAAAAAACTTTGTTATTTACTCAGTTTTTTTAATGTTCTTTTCAGTGATTTATTCTCTTTCAAGCTATTAAAATTTATGTTAATTAAAACAGTTTTTTTAATGTCTTGACTAGTGATTTTTTTTATCATATCTAAAAAAAAATTATATTATAATTATATAATCAAGCAGGCATGTTAGCTAGCTTATGTAAATATTTGAGTGCAAGAAGTTCAAAGACTAGAGAGTTATTAAAATTTTAACAAAATAGCTTGGCACTTTAAGCACATTTTTTTTGTCATTCCTCTTGGCACCCAAAGGGTTAATAACTACCAGCTAATGCCTTCACAGCCTGAGAATACCGTAAAACATAATAGATATTGAAATAAAGGGAACCCTATTTGAGAAATAATTTATCGAGAAACAACCTTTAATCACATACCACTCATCTTCTAATCATCATCAGGAACTATTTTCAACCTTTGGCCAAGTCACTTTAGTAAAATGGCTCCATCTTCTGTCCTTCCATTATTCTCCCGCCTTTAATCATGTATATTACTCTCTCCCCTCACTTGCACACGTTCTGTTATCTACTACTGCATTTCTTTCTTTGCGGTCTTTTCCTTACATACTTCACTTCTATTATTCTCCTTGAACTCCTTTTCCAACCTACACGTATCATGAGGAATTAGACAAACTTTTATTTCTCCTAATTACAAGATACCTTATCTTAATTTAATCTCTTCTCATACAAAATCTTCTAGCCAGAGCTACAATGTTCATGTTCAAACGTCCCCCTACTCTTTCAACAATCTGAATCACCCTAAATTATCTGATCTGACATGACCACACAAGATGCATAGCCTACCCTAGGCCACTAGGACTATTCCGCGGAAAATATAATTTAACAGTTAATTTGTAACCACCTGTGTATTGCTGAAGGTTTTACCATAAAACACTTGGACAACAAATTAATGGTCGGCCATTGTTTTGATATCATCCACACTAACCCATATACACCAGTAGCACTTATGCCCACAAGCTTAATTTAAATTTTAACTCGCACAAGAATCAAGAGACAAGTTTTAACATGCATCCACCAAATTTGAGAATGATCAATCTCAAGCCATAGTCCATTCAGCTGTCTACTCTCTGCCAAAGAAGAGACTGAAGTTTCCCAATAACTATTTTGATGTGTTATAGTTTTAATGAAACTCATGGACCTAAATGTTCTGTTAAATGTGTTCATTGAATCTATAATTTGACATTTTTTTCTTTTGTTTATTTGTTATATAATATACCAGTGCACATGTCTAAAGGTAAGCACCCACTGGTCTGCATCGCATGAATTGGATTTAGTTAGTGTACTGACTGCGTCCATTGCATTCGGAGCATACAGATTTCCAAACAATATGCATCATTGTCCTAATATCTATAATGTCATGACTTTCATGGGTAGTCATTAAGATAAACTATTACTATTTTTAACTTATTAAAGCTATTTTGAAAAAAGTAAGTTCTAGATTTGATTTGTGAGTAATATGTTACTAGTGATGTGAGGGGAAAATAATAACTGACTTACACACGGTAGTTGGCAAACTGGTGATGAAGTAGGTTGGTCACGAAAGATGAAGTTCGCAAATGACTGACCCACAAGAAGTAGTTTGCATATGAATGAACTACAATAAGTAGCTCGCAAAGGACTGAACCACAATAAATAGTTCACAAACAACTGAATAACAAAAAGTAGTTCGTTAACGACAACCATAAGAAGTAGTTCACGAATGCCTGAACCACAATAAGTAGTTCACGAGTAACTGAACCACAAAAAGTAGTTTGCAAACGACTGAACAATAAGAAATAGTTCACGAACTATTGAACGAAAGCAATGAACTGCTCATTTCAGTTATATAAATCACTTTTAACTGTTCCCAGCCAACCGTACTGCCCATTTCTATATTAAATAGAGAGAATGAAGCTGAGAATTCTGAATGTGAATGTCGCGGAGTGCGTCCATTGGTCTGCCTTGTATGAATCGCACACATCAGATTTTAATCTGTCTCGTGGAAATCCATTGGCATTGCAGATGTCCAATACGGATCAGTGGGCGCAGTCTCATTGAAAGTAATGTAAAGAATTCAAAAATCCTATTTGTGCAATGCGAACCAATGGACAATTACCTTAATAACTGAACTGATAATATCTTACACAAATCTTGATAGAATCATTGGTTTCTGCAGTAACCTCACAAATTTGGATTTTTATTATACCAAGTGTTTGTATTTGGCCCAAATATGTTTGTTTGGTGCTCAAGTTACATAGGCACTGCACTTATGGCTATGTTTTAATACATCACACTAAAGATGTTTAAATTCAATCATTATATTTTGAAATCTATGAAAGAGGAGGGATGGGCCCAGTTCAGTGCACAGTACTCAAGAAATTGTAAATAATATATTTCAGACTGAAAATCTCAATATTACATAAAACAACTAGGGCTATGATTGTGTGATGCTAACTTCACTTTACATTTCAACTCTTATTCATATACAGTTTACTAATTTACCAAATTTGATGCTTTTGAAAGTGTGCATTTATTCTAACTTTGTTATTCCTTCTCAGGCCAGTGAACAAATATTTATGGCATATGAACACCACTAAAGAAATTGTTTTAAAGCTTTCTTTGTAAGGATTTATCATTCATGAAGTAGACAAAATGGTAAAAAATACTTTTGTTTATAAGAAAATTTAAATGCTGATTCATTTCACGTTAGCTTAAAATATAGGATAACTCAGAAACAGTTTGATTTACATCTAGTTTGTGCTTAACTCCATAACTATAAATGGTTAAAATTGAAACACATTTTAAAAAGTAAATAGTATGTCCAATATATTAATAATTGTTGAACAAAACACATCCATCATAGAAAAGAAGAATCATTTCACCGAAAAGTAAAATAAAATATTGTTAGCATGTTACAAGAGGTGCCAAATTACAAAATTTTAATACAATACATTTTATTAGATGAACACTTTTTGTTTACATTTTTCCAAAGATCTAAAAATCACCATTGAACATGTAAGTTTGTACCTCGGGATTGTTTGGAGTAATAATTAATAAGAATATTTTTACTCTTTAAATAAACTCTGATGATGAGTTGAAAAATTATATGAATAAAATGAGAAGAAAAGAGTAAAGCAACATGCACAGGACAATGCAATGTGGCTTTTGTAATGAAAAGAACACAGTTCACATTTAAACTACTGCCACTGGAAAGAGAGGTTAAGGTTACCTCTTTAATCTTTCGAGAGGCTTCTATTGGTCACAGACTCACTTTCTTTACATTTCTATGGTGTAATTTACAGACTGAAGGATTGCATACAAAAATTAGCGTTATAAATGTGGGTTACAAGGAGATAATAGGGGAAACAAGGCTGAGATGGTATGGTCATGTAATGAGGTTGGAAAAGCAGAGAATACCAAAGAGAATGATGGAGAGGAAGTAGGTGAAAAAAAGACTGCAAGGGAGACCAAGAAAGAAATGGAATGAGCATATAACAGAAAGTGCGCTCGTGAAAGGGGAAGAATGAAAGCAAGTAAAGGAAGGAGAATGGTGAAGGAAGAGGAAGATGGAGGCATTTTACTAAACTGATCTGGCCACAGGATGCCAACAGTTGATGATAAGATAAAATATCTGGAAAACTATTCAGAAAATTAAGTGATTTAAAAGGATATGAGCCCGGCTTAACCTAGTAGTATAGGGGACTGGTCTTAAAGAATCTACTAGATCATATGTTTTTACACATGCACAAGATATTATCTTTTTATTGGCTCAGACAGTTTAGTCATAAAGAAAGAGTAAGAGTAAACAAAGTGGCTGACTCTTGTTACTAATTTTATTTTCATTTCATTTATTTAAAGTATTTCATGTGCACCTTCTGAACCGACTGATTATATCAGTACACAACTTCTAAACTAACTTAAATCTAGAACAGACACAACAACCAGCCCCTAGTCGTTAACTCATTACCATGACAGGGGGAAACCCTACATTTCACCAATGATACATTTTTCAGTCATGCCAGGAATTGAACCCAGGACCCTTAGTTCACTAGACAGATTGCTCATTGTTCTTGATAGGACTGCATGGTAGTGGGTGCTTAAATGTGTTATTGTGTTGACAAATTAAAACATACAAAATAGCTTGAGTGCAAGGTGTTACAATGAGGGTTATTATTCTCTCTCCTTCTCTGCCTCTTTTTCTTTATGGTCCTGCACTACTACTGGTTTTCCCTTATTTAAACTATCCACTATAATCATTTCCAACCTGCAATTTACACCTTATCCCATTTTCGACCTAACATTCTCACAAAGCCATTAGTGAGGTGCGGCGTTTTTGAAAATGTTATATACCTTACACCATCAGGGACCTCCTTCCACCAAATTTATAAACATAAATTTCCTTTATTTATATTATAAAATTGCATTATTTTAATTTTAAAATACATTTGAATCCTAAAGAGGGGGTGGGGGGGTATGCTTTATTTTACTTGATCTCATACATCTTTGATAGAGTTGAGAAATGTCACATATGTGAAGTTCAAAGCTATCAACCTGGTTTTTATCCATTCTCATTTGTGGAAACACTTGACCTGTGGGTTTCATTTTGCGATTGACAAGAGCTGATCCAGAGAAATTACCATCACAAATATTAGTAGTGAATGGTGACAAAATTAGCCATTTTAAACATAAACACACCAAAACTAAGGGAAAGTGAAGGAAGTATAACAGAGGACATGGTTGTGTCAGTGTGATGAATACATAGTTAATAAGAATGAAACAGAGATATTAAAAAAAAAAAAAAAAAAATTCAAAAAACTATAATAAAAAAAAAATNAAAAAAAAAAAAAGCACTCGGAAAACTATCATGTCGCAATCCTTCATTACAGGACATTTAAGGCCTTCAACTAATGAAAAGTTTATAAAGTCTTTAGGGGTTAAAGGATACCCCCACCATTGAGCACATATCATGGCCATTTAACTGGGAAATTGGATACACGGATATGCTAAAACTTTAAAACATAACAAAATGCAGTTGCCTGCAATTTTAAATTGAGAACAGTGAAATCAGGGTCAGTTTAAAAGTGTAACTATTTTTTAATTTTGCTGGATTTTATTTTATTTATGGTAAAACCGTTTCGCTGGTCTAAATTTCACTCTTTTCTAATTGAGACTACCGAAAATTGTGCTACAATGTGATGGCTGGCTTGAGCTCTTTTATCTATCTCAGTTAAGATTTAAATAACTTCCCTCAGATAGGCAATAGAGCTTGAGAGAGGTGTTGCATCATAATGTAGTAACCAAGACTTTTTATTAGAAAAGAATGAAATCGAGACCAGTGAAACAATTTTTGTATTTTAATATAAAGAAAATAATTATATGGATATCATTTTTTTTCAAGTATAGAATACAGTTTATCACATTTTGATGTGATTCCTGGTTTGAGCATAACTATGCACTTAATATCCTGGTTAATCATACTTAAGATGAGCTGTCGATTATTGTAGATACAAATTGCTTAGTGGTATTCATTATTTAATAGCAATGTTACAATTTTCCGAGATTGTGAACTTTTTCAATAAATTGTTTTAAGTACACACATTCATCAGCATGGTAAGTATAAGATCTCCCGGTACATTTTAATCTATAGACTTTGTTAAAATTGGTTTGTTAAATCCAAACTCTATTTTGATATGACTAACATACTTCCACTGGATTTGTCCCCTCACAATTTGATAAACTTTTGAGCCAAAATGTATACAAATGGTATCTATTTTCAAGGTGGGTCTACACTATCCACACTTTTTAGTTGGTTCACGAGTTATAAAATATAACATACAACCATAAGAAGACAGTGCATATCTTTAATTTTGTTATTTATTTGAGATATTTTAACATTCACTGTCTGAACTGACTGATTATATCAGCACACGACATATAAACTAACTTAAATATAGAACAGACACAACAGCCAGCCCCCAGTCGTTAATTTATCATTGTGAAAGAGGAAAGCCACATTTCACCAATGATACATTTTTCGGCCATGCCAGGAATTGAACCCATAGAGACCTTTAGCTCAATAGACAGACATGCTACCGACTTAGTTAGGGTCACATCTTGACACTTTATTAATTCATTAGTGCATTCATCCATGCTACTTTATTGTAATGTAATTGTGAAAACATTAGTTTGTATCGTTGTAGAAAATTTTAGTTTTTATCTTTAGTAGTAGAAGTTGATGGGCTAGTTTGATTAAATGTAAATACAAACTATTTATTACAAAAATGTTAATAACCTTCATCAATCATTGCATGGGTTTAAGGTTTCATTCTCACACTATACTGGAGTGCCAATGACAAGGCCAGATTTCAAATCCTGGGTAAGTGTATTGAGTTTTTTTTCTCTAAATAGTGTTTTACTCTACACAAATAAAAGCTTAATTCCTCTAAATTTCACCTGCCTTAACTCAAATCCATCAGTGTATTAAATGCAGATAGCCTCGACAGGTGGGAAGATGCAGTTAAAAATATATGTATTAATTTCTTGTCTTTCAGTGTTGTAAGACCTGGCTGACTGACTGACCTTTTGTCTAAACCTTTGTTAGTGTAATGAAACATATATAAGTTCAAAAGACAAAAGTATGTTCTTTTAAATAGTTGTAAATAGGTTGAGTGTTTCATCTCACAGAGGTGGTTTGGCTAACTCTCTATTTTCAGCAGACTGTGAGTAATTGTTTTTATTAATTCATTTTAATATAGCATAATATTCACCTTTTTAAATTAACATCATCACCAAACCAGAGAAAATTAACAAATTATTCAAAATTATTCAGATATTGCATCAGTTTAAACCATCTCTTGCCTCTCAGTTAGAGAAACTCTGATCTATAAAGCTTGGGAGTGAGGGAGCCCTGGGAGATGTTATGCATACATACCTTTCTGTGTGTGCTTGAACTCTTCTTTGACATTTTAAATGGTTCCTTTTGTCTTTGACTATCTATAATAATGTTTCATAGTGTTAAGGGATTTCATATTTTTTAACTTAGGTTATTTCTTAAGGACAAATTAGGTTTTTCATTAATGGTTTGTAATATTACGTTTTATCAACTCATGATTTGAGTTATAATATTATGTTTATTTTAGCACTTGTTATTTTTAATTTCAATTCTCTGGATGTATATGTTATATCGTGAAAGAAGAGATGTATATATAATAGGCTATTTTTACTGTCTCACTTGGAAATCATTTCTTCTATTTTTCCAATATTAGTACTTGAATGGTATCAGTCATTCTATGGTTGGTCTTAATTTTTTTTTTCTCTACCTTCCTTTTGGGCATGTATGACATTGTTTCCCTAATTATAACATCAATTTAAGTTTCAAGTTTGAATATGTAATATTTGTTTAATAAAGTGGCAAACGAGTAGATTTATATAAACCAGTATTGTACATAAAACTTATTTAGTCTACTACTCAGCACATAAAAGTACTTTGTATCACCAATATGTTTTTAAAGTTGTATTTGTATATATATTTTTGTGATCACAGCAGAATTTTGTGTTGTTCCATATTCACCTTTAAGTTAAATTAAACTAATGTTCAGTTTGACATTAGTTTTTACAACAACTATTTGAAAACTAATGAGGGAGGTGAAAAGTATTGGTTGTAAATATATTAGTTAGCACTCTGCACTGGAATATATGAAACAAAATTAGTGTTTTATTTTCTTGCTATGTACCTATTATGGAATACACTTTCCATTCTTCACTAAAATGTGCTTGTCAGAACCTTGGTTCGCCCTATTAAACCCATATAAAAATGGGAGACTGCTATATATTAACATTTCTAGTATGTAGTTAAATAAACAGAAAAGTTTTTCATTGCGTATTTCCCCTATAATGCTAAACTATCATAACTAAACATATTGTTTAACATTGAACAATCCTGTGTTTTGAAGATATAGGGGAAAACATAAAACTAAACTAAGAAAATGAAGTGACCAGAAAATTATTTTCTTAAACTTTTTTTTTCTGATTGATTTTTATCCGATGGACATTATAGTTAAGTGTGTATTGTTTCTTTAAATAATTGTTTTGGGCCTACACGAATGCTATGAAGGTCACCAAAAGGTAATTTTTATACACTATAAATTGATAAAATGTATGGAATTGCTCGCTCTATGTGTAGGGAAATATATTACTGGATTTGTTTTGTGTTTTTTCAGGTCCTTTTAACTCTTTTATATGTTTCAACTTTCTCTTTTGTAAATCAAAGTGATATTGTTTAGGGTTTAATTGCTGTGACTCATTGCTTTATTTATCATTCATCTATATTACTTTTGTTGAATTTGTTTTTTGTTTTCTTTTTGTTTCAGTAATTAGTTGAAGTTTGTGCTTTCTCCATCATTGAATTCATAATGAACATTTATAATATTTCTCCAACCTCTGTTGCCTGGTTACACATTGTTGAATTATTTTAAAAATTGAAATAGAAAAAATATGAAATATTTGTAATAAAAATCTGTAGATCTTTCGGATTATAATTTCTTCTTTTAGTGAAATGGTGATTTAATTGCATAGTTTTGTAATTGTTAACATTGATTTGAACCAAGTTTATATTAATTTCAAGTTGTCCTTTTTTTTTAAAAAAAAAGTTCACTTTATGTTTTTTAAATGTAAAGATTATAGTTATTATGTGTGATGAGTAAATTTTCTTTTGCAGTAATTGACTAGTATACACACAAAACAAGCTGAATGCACTCACTTCTCATATTATTCTTGTACGCCTAATAAAAAATACTTTGTGTCCAAATCGAATATATGCAATTTTTCCTCAACATTTAAATGTTAGGCACATGATTTGTCTGTGCCAAGAGGGCTTTAAACAAACAAAACAAAATAACTTTAAAAAAATTTAACAGTGTAATTTTATGATGGTATTTAATTAGAAACAAAATTGATGTAATTACCTCACTATTGTGTCTCGGAACAGTCATTTGGATCTAAAAAAACACCATATTTCATAAAATGCATCAGGTACAATATAGTAGATAAAAGTGGGAACGTACTCCTCAAATTATTTTTGTACACAACCCCAGTGTTTAGTTTATTCATGTGTACTCATTTACCCTGAAAGACAGACAGATCCCACTATGTCCTCTCATCTAAGCTGCACCATAGTTTAACTCATCAATGCAAGACAGATTCCTTTCAGGCCAAACAAGAGTGTACATGATATACCAAATCCTTTTTATAGGATCATCATTGGATTCTATGAAACTTAAAATCTTTCACTGTGGCTGGTGTTTAGTTAGTCATCACTTATGTTCTGTTGTAAACATATACACGTATGTGCAATAAAAGTGTGTTTTAGAGATGTTTGACTTTAATGTGTTAAATTTCCATTGAAATAAATGTTGACTATTCCCTTCATTATTGAAATTTGTAGCTACCTTTATTTGATAGATTTAAAATCATTCAAAGTCTGTGAAACATTTATTTTATGCTTAACAATCTATGTGAGGGGTGAAGGGAAGAGTCTTTTTTCAAGTTATATTATTACATCATTGTGTAATTTAGAAGAATACGTGTTTTTTTTATATACAATGGAAATGTCAAACTTATATTTCTTTTCCCATCTCCTCAAGATTATAATTATCTTTTTTTTTAAAATGATTTTCCATTCATTTACTTGTCTATTATCAATAAAAAAAGGCTCACAAAACAAATTGACTCTACAACAAACAAATGAGAAGACTTTTTTTCAGTTTTTCTTAACTCTACATACAGTAGATATAATGTGAACTATAAAAGTTAATTTTGAAGTGGTATGGATTGCTTCTCTATTCCACAATATTTGTGTCATTCATTCCTGACTCACCAGTGGAAGATTGTTGACTAGCACCGAAATACCCTAAAAGGTGGTACAAAACAACACACAAACAGAAACATGTGCTTAAAAAATTAAAATGAAGAAAAAGCAGTGAACCTGCAAGATAAACAATTGCAACAAAAACCGAATGAATATAGCATGATAAAATAATTTCCAGCACATGCACATCATTTTGTAAGTCTGTGATAGTTATTATTCTTTTTAAATAACAAATTGCAACATACAAACCTTTGCTCTCATTGTTTATATTTGATGGCAAAGACAAATGTATTAACATCGTGGGTATAACATGATCATATTTCTGAGTCATTTTAAAACTATTCCTTTTTACTTCTAACAGTGCATGTGATTTATCATAGTTATTCAAACTATTTTACTTCACTTACTACTTACCATAAGACTTAATATGGCTCACCAAAATAATGATTAAATTAAATGTGTATTGTGTCATAACTGCTTAGCAAATGTTAATTATTATGCCAAGATTTGAGCAAAAACTTGATCCTGCAAAAATATTTATTATGTACAGTTTACTCTAAGACATTGAATTATTAATTCAATTGGTTAACAGGCTGACCCTTTTTTGATGACATTATTTGTATTTTGTGTAGAATAAAAAAATATCCATAAATTAAGTCCAACCAAAACATAAATAAACCATTAAACCTTCATTTGTGTAATACAGTATTATGTTGTACAAGAGATTTAATTGGTAATCAACAATAATTAAGAACTTTTTGTGTTTGAGTGTAACTAAGAGTTAAAGCTGATCTTGTTTTGAATAGCCCATTGGTATTTTTTTAATGTGTTTTAATTTGTTCCATGTGAAATGAGGATAAGAGATTAAGGCCTACATACACACACATACCAGAAAATGTTAGGTCCACAATTTCACACTTAACCCTTTTAGTGCCACAGCTATTTCATCATTTTTGTAACTGGTGATTTATGTTGCCAACATTGTAGAAAATACTATAGTCGAATGTTCTCTTATTAGTGATATAGAACTCCATCTCTTGGGAAACGCCAGAAATAACGCAAATCTGGAAATCTGACTACATCAGCTTTGGCACTTTCAACAATTGAAAGCAAAGCCAATCAGATCAAACTGTGGCATTAAAGGGGTTGAAATACATTTTGAGGTAAAACAGCCTTTTTCCAGCCGAAGAGATTTGTGCCGAAACTATACTATGGTCAGAGGTTGAATACTGGTTTGGATCCTATACGTGTCTATTCAAACTCTAGTGTTTATGTTTTGATTCTTAAACGTGGTTGGATTTTGATACTGCCTCTTTACACTTGTCTTTTTTTTGTGTATCATGCTCAGCAATTTGGTGGGAGCTGCAGCGAAGGTATGTGAGAGAACAAGTGATAAGAGAAAGTGGAAGGAGACACTATGATAGAAATACAGAGTGAAGGAAGCAGTGGAGGAGAAGAATAAAGCATTTAGAAGGAGTTTTAGAATAGGAATGAGGAATCAGAGGGAGAAAAATAAAATAGTGAAGCAAGTGGTACAAAAAGACAAGAGGGATTGGATGCAAAAATGGACAAAGATGCTGGAAAGGGATGTGGATTTAAGTAAGAGGGTAAGAAACAGGTGGAGAGAGAAAGAAAATAAACTAAAATTCTGGATGAAGCAATAACAATTATGACAGAAGAATGAAAAAAGGAACTATGGGTGAGATATTATGAGATGTTCATCCCGGAAGAGGCAAGGGATGAGAGTAAAAGCATGATTGGGTCACACATGGAAAGAGGTGGAGTATGTATTAAAGAGAATTAATCAGGGAAAAGCACCAAGTATGGATGAACTGGCCATGTAAATGATAAGAGCTGCAGGAGAAGTAGGAATATAATGTTTATGCAGGGTACTGAGAGTATGGAAAGAAATCAAGGTATCGGTAGACTGGAAAAGGGAAATTATAGGCCATGTCTAAACAGTCTGCGCACCACACACATGTACACTTTATTGCACACTTTAATCAAACTTGTTTCAGATGCCTTTAAGTGCATAGGGTGCAAAAAAATTCTGTTCCTTTTAAAAGAAATCTTCACCCTATGGAAAGAAATTTAACCAATTAACACATGTAAATGAATCAATCAATACCACAGCAGCTCATTTTAGGTTAATTTATGTTTATTTAGTCAATGTAAAATGCTCCTTTACCTGTAAGTGTCCAATAAGGGGCACATCATCTCTCCCCTTTAGTAAAGTGTGCCATCAAAAATGACTTCCACCTTTTAGGTCAACACCATTGAAACTTTCAAGTGCACTTGGCTTCCAAGGGCCCTTGGGCGGACAAGTCAGACACAGCCATCATATTGATTTTAAAGAAAGATAGGAAAAGATGTATGAATTATAGGATAATAACGCTGATGAGCCACTGTACAAAAAATATGAGTATTTACTGGAAAAGAAAATGAAAGGAGGGTGGAGATAGGAACAGCACTGATTTAGGAAACAGAGGTCTACAATAGACTTGATCTTCGCCAAATGACCAACTGTTGATGTAAAGAAGGTATGAATTTGGAAAGGACTAGATAATGATATTTATGGATCTAGTTAAGGCATATCATTGTGTGGATAGAAATAAAGTTTGAAAAGGGGTGGAGAAAGCTGAATTGTAAAGGGGAATTGTAATGATAATGAGGAGCATTTATGAGGCTAATATGAGTTGTGTTAAATTGGAATGGTCCCAACTAAAAAATTGAATGAATCAGGGGACTGCTCCTCTTTCACCACTATTATTTATAATAGTAATGGAAATAATCATAAATAAATTGTCAAGGAAAGCCTGGGAGGAGAGAATGAAAGCCATGATGTTTACCGATGACTTGATGGTATGGGGAGAAGAAAGAGTATTTACTGGAAAAGAAAATGAAAGGAGGGTGGAGATAGGAACAGCACTGATTTAGGAAACAGAGGTCTACAATAGACTTGATCTTCGCCAAATGACCAACTGTTGATGTAAAGAAGGTATGAATTTGGAAAGGACTAGATAATGATATTTATGGATCTAGTTAAGGCATATCATTGTGTGGATAGAAATAAAGTTTGAAAAGGGGTGGAGAAAGCTGAATTGTAAAGGGGAATTGTAATGATAATGAGGAGCATTTATGAGGCTAATATGAGTTGTGTTAAATTGGAATGGTCCCAACTAAAAAATTGAATGAATCAGGGGACTGCTCCTCTTTCACCACTATTATTTATAATAGTAATGGAAATAATCATAAATAAATTGTCAAGGAAAGCCTGGGAGGAGAGAATGAAAGCCATGATGTTTACCGATGACTTGATGGTATGGGGAGAAGAAAGAGGAAGTGCAGCAACAACTACGGGGATGGAGGGAAAGAGTGGATTTAAATTTATCACGTCAAATTGTGAAGTCATGTTAATGGCAAGGAAGAGGGTAGGGCCTAATAAAGCTATAAAATTAAGATGATATTGAGTTTAGTAAGGTACAAAGGTGTAAAATATCTTGTAAGCGTTATTGAGGCAAAGGATGGATGTGGAGAGGATCTAATAAGAAGAAGGCAGCAGGGGGAGTTATTCTATAGGTGTGTAAGAGACCTCCTCTGGAGAATAGAAGTGCCCTTGAAGTGTAAGAAAATGCTGTATATGGTGTAATTTGTACCCATCGTCACATATGTAGCAGAAACATGGACGGTGAATGTTAAAGAGACTAAGAAAGAGAAGACCATGGGATTGAAGTTTGTTAGGAGCATGTTAGCTGTCACAAAGAGAAACAATATTAGGAATGAATCTACCTGGGAAAAAGTGAGAGTACAAAGATAGTAGAGAAAGCAAGACTGAGATGATATTGGCATGTAATGAGGATTGAAAAGAAGCAGATACCAAAGAGAATGATGGTTATGAAGTATGTAGGGAAAATACCTCACGGGGAACCAGGAAAGAAATGGGAGAAGCAAATAACAGAAAGTATGCAAGTGAGGGGGAAAGAATGGAAGCAATTAAAGGAGGAAGAATGGTGAAAGATGGAGGCATTTTACTGACCCGGCCAAAGTCTGTAAACAGATGATGTTGATGTTTCTGCTCAGCGGCATCTACTTTGGAAACATGATCAAATTTAAAACCAACTAACTCGATAAGTGTGCATGCACTATGTAGCTAGATACAAGCAGACAACTGCTTTGACTGTTGCTTTGACTGTTGTTGATAGGACATTTGAAATAACGGTAACTTGTCATTTGGAAAGTGTGTATATGGATGTATTGACTTGTCACGAAAAGCATAATATAAAAACTTACAATGTGTAATTAATCTAAAAGATGTTTTTTCACTCGATAGTAAATCCAATATGCTGTAACTATATTCAGCTGTTTATGATGTGAGTTGCAAATCACAATGTCTACAAATTTATGAATACTTGCTCCACTTAAGAAGATTCTGCTTCCTTCTTGATGATCACGTAAATCAAGCTTTTTTGTATGTATTATTATAATATGATGAATGTTATTAATTAATATACATTTGTATTGATTACTAGCTAGTCAGGCCAGCTTGGTAAGAAGAGAGGGAAGAAGGATAGATTTATTTTAGGTTTGGACCAGAAAATGTCTATATTTGGTTAGTCCTTAGTGGCAAAGCGCCTATCAAAATTTTGAGAGACATTGCTACTCTGATACGAGCCAAAATATGAATTGTATACATTTGTTGTTATAGCAGTGTTATTTAAGTATTTGAACGGCAAGTCGTGTTTGTTCGGTTGTGTGTGTGTGTGTGTGTGTGAGCGCGCGCGCGCGGGTGGGGGGGAAGGTGTATAACTGTGAATACATTTCCATTAGCTATGCGTATCTTGCTCATCCTTTTCTTATTAGCATAGTTAATAGTATAAAAAAAAAAGTAAAGTTTGAACAGGCATCTTCAGAATCTAACCACTTTCAAGAATCAAGACTCAGATTTGACTAAATGACATTAACTAACTACCAACTATAGTCAAGTCTGTATTATACTCATTTATGCTAAAGAGGCCTAAAGTGGCCTGAAAATTACTGTGCTGTGTTCTAAATGTAAACTTTAGGATCTACATATTTCTGGTAATTATGTAATCTATCACCTTCTATCCTCTTTTTAGCAGTTATTTAATTCAGTCATTTGGTGGTCTTTTTATAGTAATACATACATCTGATCTATTTTTTTGGAGATATTTTTGATTTTAGAGAAATCTGAGCCACTTGGGTAAACAAATATATTGATTTTTCCAAGACCAAAGACACTATTGTTTACAGATTTAACCTACCATCCTTCACAGCCTTCATTGGGAATTGTTTTAAAATCTCATTTTAGGAGCAGTAGATTAGAGATTTTCACACAACTTGCTAAATTATTAATCCCCATCAAGTAACTCTATATACAAACAAAACAAAATTAACTATTAAAGTTGTAACGCATTGATGTGACTATTATATCCTTATCTTCTTCAGTGAAGTAGGACGTTGGTCCACACTTTTGGATTTATCGCTTAAGACTTTTCTTTAGCCAATTGAGTGGCAGGTGGGGATATAAATGTTATCTTTAAGGGCCAGTTTCATAGTCAGGCTTATCACACCTCAAGTGCGGCACTCTACTATTTATAGGACGACACTTACCTAAACTCGGATGAAATGGGCCAATTTCATAGTCAGACTTAATACACCTCAAGTGTGGCGCACTACTAAATATAGGACGACACTTACCTAAACTCGAATGAAATGGGCCAGTTTCATAGTCAGACTTAATACACCTCAAGTGCGGCACTCTACTAAATATAGGATGACACTTAACTAAACTAGAGTGGAATGGGCCAATTTTATAGTCAGACTTAACACACCTCAAGTGCGGCACTCTGCTAAATATAGGATGACACCTAAACTCAAATGGGATGGGCAAGTTTCATAGTCAGACTTCACACAAATCAGGTGCGGTGCTATAGTAAATACAGGACAACACTTACTTACGCTCAAATGGAATGGACCGGTTTCATATGTGAAACTAGCCCATTTCACTCTGGTAAATGTAGGTGTCGCCTTGTATTTAGTATAGTGCCGCACTTGAGGTGAGGTTAAACTGACCCTATTTTTCATTTAAGCAGGCAGTGAAACATTTATTTTTGGAGTTAAAACTATTAAGAATGAAAATTTATATATTTTGTGCGCTCAAAATTTGCAAATTAATAATTAATTAGCTGAAACTCTTTAGTGTATTTATACTTTAATTACTAAATATTTTTAATAAAATTAGTCTGTAATGAAAATTCTAAATTAAAGTTTTGAAATCAGTCTGATTATAAATGTGATAATTTTCTAAAGCAGTTACTGAAGCATAGATTTATGTTCGTCAAGCAACTTAACTAAATGGATTTTAGAAAACAATTTTCTCAATCATAACATTATTCAGGCCTGAGTTCAAGATTTTCCAATTCAATTGATTTGAAATTCCCATATCTTCCAGAAGTTAGTAAAAAAATTACCTAACTCAAGCATTTATAGAAATATATAAATTTAAATTTTTTTATTAGTAAAGTTAATAGGGGTGTAGGAACAAGGCAGAGTTTTGGGCCTCCTAGCCCCCTGAAAATTGAGATGGATACCGAGGGTGCCGGCTTGGGGACACCCACTGATTCTATAGCTTGGATAAAATAAGTTTCCTATCAGATTGTCTTGCACATGTACACTGTTGGCATTTTATTCTGATTTATAAAGTGGGGCCTTAACCAGTGAGATCTATTTTTGGGTGTAGGGTGCCACGGTAAATTCCCCAAACAGGATATGGCAAATTAAAGTGAAATTTTCTTAAGATTTTAATTAGTGTTATGGAGGGATTCAAACAAAAATACATTATTTATAATATTTTTGAGAGAGGGTGGGGGTTAAACCTCTAAAAAACTCTTTTTCATATGTGCACACTCTCTCTCTCTCTCTCTCTCTCTCTCTCTTTCACACACACACACACACACAGTATGGCTCTGAAAAGGGCCAATTATATTTCTGAAGGTATCCAAAGCTCATTTTGGCCCTACCCCCTTACCATCTCCTCATTCCTATGCCTCTAAAAATTAATATAATACAGGTTGTAAGGAGGTTTTAGGTGGCCTTGCGCCAAAATTAACTTTTGGCGTCTTCATAAATGGAGTTTTCCCCCTTTATAAATCAGAGTATGCTGCTAGCAGTTGTTTCTCTAATATGCCTGTAAACTGCTTTGATTTAAAATAAGAATCCAGGCAGGCACCCATAGCGACAAATAAAAGGGTCTTCGACACATCTAATCTTGGCAATTATATGTATTTATTTAGCATCTTCCTTTGAAGATCTTTTTCTTCTTAAATCTTAAACGTGTGGTATACTTTGTAAGCAGCATTTTAAGGAATGGAAAGTACTTTTCGGAATTGAATTTACTCTCAAATCAATTATATGGACAGAACATTTATATTAAAATTACAACTAAACTAATCATTCTTAACTCTTTGACCAACAAATGATTGAAACATCTTTAGTTTTCAAGAAAAATATTCTCAGTCTTTAGTGTTGGTAATCAGTGATCTCCTAAACTTGGTTCAAATCAAACTTTAATATTATATACCTGTAAATTGGTCAAAGCTAATATATAAAATTCACTTTCATTTTGCAGATCTCTATTTATTATATGTATTTAAAATTAATTAAAACATACTTTTTTATTATGTTTACATTCTACATACAAACAACTGAACTATTTTTAAAATAATTGTGTGTGTGTATTTTTTAATCAACTGGTCAGCTTTATGCATTTCTTTGGATCACCATTATAAAGCTGAAAATAGTTGCAGGTCCTAGAGCCATATTTCATGTCAAAACTTTTTAATGACTTAAGTCCATGACATCTAGATATATAGGCTTATAGATCTTTTAGATATAATGATAATGTGCCATTTGCTACACCTTTGTTATGCTTAGTAGTGTGTAGATATTGGTCCCAATTAGATCACAAACTAACCTTTCTAGATTGCACACTGTATTTAGTTGTCCACTTGCGAAGTGCTCTGAAGTTTGAGTAACATCATCATTCATCAGTAATTTGTAATTTATTTACATGCTTAAACTATTTCACTATATAAATTAAGTCACCCTCAGGAAGAGTTTCATTAACTGATTAAAGTCACTTTTGCGGCGTTAAGAAATCAGCAACCAGTGGTGGCTCTTGGCTTAGTGACACTTCTTATAAACTATTATTTCTCCTTTGAGTTGCTAAATTTGCAAAGTGTCAACTGAACATGTGTTTATGTTTTTTTCTTATTGCTGCAGGCAAGTATATTACTGAATTAGAAAAAACTAGGGATTTATCTAAGGTGTCCACCAGCCGAAGCAGCTCTGATACACTCCTCCCCTCAGCCCTTGCTATCCAACACATCGGTTGTTAATTTGAAAACTTTTCACCAGATTATCTTGAAAACAACGCATTGCAGAAAAAAATGTTTTAAACAAAAGTTGTTTGGGTCTGAGGGGGAAGAAAGGTGGGAAGGCTGGTATGACCTTGAGGGGTGTTGCTAAGGTGACTTTAAGGTCAATTTTTTTAATGATACTCCCTATTTGTTATTACATTTTCTTGATGGTTTAAAGCTTTTTAAAGTAAAGGTTATCATGGGAAATAAGCCTCACAAGTTTCTAAGTTGCTGGCACCAGGTACGGCATTAGAATTTGGCCTATTTATACATAGCTTGGGAAGGTACAAGTGTTTGTTTAAAATTGTAAACAAAACATTGTTTTTACTATCATTGCCAGTTAAAATTCCTTTAGTTGTCTTGTTTGCTTTCTACTGTTAACATCACTTATCTTGAAAAATGGTTTACAGTCTCCGTGGAGCCAAAGCTCAATGTGCTCGAAGAACGGCGGCAACATTCAACCCAGGATAAAAAAACATGTCACATAGTTATGTTTTGGGTCTTGTTTCCAAATTTAAAAAAAAACTGGATCTGTCGCAAACACAAAACAGACTCTCTGTATAATATTGCAGGAGGTGCCAAAAATCTACTGGTGTATCAATTGGTTTGGTTCATAAGACATTAAAATTAAATAAGTTTCATCATTATAAAATGCACTGACGATGATCCTGATTGGCGAGTACAGTTTTTCAAAGAAATGATTGAATTATTAAATTATAATTCATTGTTATTAGAATATATCAACTTACATGTGCACAATTTTCTTAAGTGGTTTGGTAAATAAACACAACTGTTGTTATTGAAGTGATCAAAATCATCGTATTTTTACTGACTGACATACACAATGGCCTGAAAAAATTCACATGTGGGAAGGTATATAAGGTGACATGATTTTTGGTCCAATATTTATTGAAGGGAATTTGAGAGGGGGAAAAACACTTGGAAATACTTAAAGAAGCTATTCATCCTATTCTAGTGCACACCCCAGAAAATCAAGTAGACAATCATGAAAACATAAAGCTTGGTGGAGATCTTTTACATTTTCAGCAAGATGGAGCCCCCACCATCACCATACATTACTCATTTGTCAAGGGTTGGACAAAATATTTAATGGACAATGGATTGGCAAAAAAGGATCAATTGAATGGCTAGAAAGGTCACCTGATTTAATGCCTCCAGATTTTTTCTATAGGGACATTTAAAGTCCATTATTAATGGGGCTAAACCAGCAAATATCAAAGAGTTTAAAAAAATAACAGTGGCATGTATTTCAAAAGCAACTTTACGAAATGTCAGACGTTGTTTCTAAAATAGATTATATCATATTTTAGCTCAAAATGGAAAGAATTAAAAAGTGTTTCTCACCATTATTACTTTACAAATACACATAAACGTGAACAAACACACGTGTGCCAGCAGACAGCACACAAACACATGTACCTTCCCAACTAATGTTTCAATAGGCCAAATTCTAATGCCGCGCCCGGTGCCGGCGACTAAGAAACATGTGAGGCTCATTTCTCATGATAGCTTTTGTTTTAAAAAGCTTAAAACCACCATTTTTAAAATGGCACGTGATTTACAATAAAATGTAATAAAAAATAGAGAGTCTCATTTAAAAAAATCAAAGTTACCTTAACGTCACCTTAGTAATGCCACCCAAGGTCATACCAGCCTTAACGCCTTAAATCCCCCTCAAAACTAAAGAATGTGTTGTTTTCGTGATATTTTGGTGGAAAAATAAAGGGAGTTTATCAGTGTGAAATTGGTTGCCACCACATAAATACATTTCTATAAGGCCAATTTATTAGTTCACTCTTGTCCAGCTAAGCTCTTCTTAACACCACTGCAACACTTCATTGCTTACAACTTCTTACTTCACAAAGTAATTATTGTAGAAGTGAGTGAAAATGACCATTAACATAGTTTATAAAATTTGTAGTAAAATGTTTTTCATAATCTATGTGAATGTGAAAATGTACTAAAATTGTTCCTATTATTTTATCATAAAGTAGTCCATGTATAAAGATTACCTTTTTGTGTAAAGGTTTTGTCAATAATACTTTGTACTAGTGTATTGTTCAAAAATATGTACAAAAATTATGTATATTATGTAATGTCTTTAAAAATCGTCAACACACATTGTAAAAGTATAGAGAAATCTATATCTAAGAAAACACTGTTTTTAGTGGGTGTTGTTTTTTTTGTGTAATTTTATGTAAGTTACATAATCTTTTTAATATCCCTTTTTACTGTTTACAGGTAACAAAGAAAACATGTAAATGTTTTAATTAATCTTTGGTTTTACAAAGAATGACTAGTGTGTATCACACTGAAAGTTTAGCACTTCATATATTTTACAAGTCAATTTTTTTATTGACTAATAACAAATATAGTGATAACTTAATGGTTTTTATTGTTGTGAGTGCATGTTTTGGGTACTTTGGGCTAGATGGTTATTCGAAAACCCTTGCGACATTGGTCATTTCCATTACTATCAATATTTTTTATAGGTTTCTTTGTTTATTTCACTATTGGTTTAGTTTTGCACATTTACTATTATATCATTTTATTTTACTTTTTATAATATTGTATTATTTCTACTGTAAAACTTATCTTGGTCATATTTATTAGTTTCTTGCTCAATTATTTGGAACAGTTATTCATTTGTTAGTTTTTTTCTTTTATGGTTCTGTCATAATTTTTAATAATTCAAAACAATTCTTACTTCAAGTTTTTCATAGTCAACCGTTTGTATTGTGGATATAATTAAGCATGGTACACACAACACAGCTTCTTGGGCAAAATGTGCAAGAAATTGTAAAACATCTTGGTCAAATTGATTGCATACAATACTGTGAGCATTGCAATAGTGTCTGCTTTTGGTGGAATGTCCAGCAGATATTGTTAACAATAAACAAGTTGTTTAAAGTAGATTTTGTACAGTCTTTGGTGTTCACACAATGCCATCTTTATGTTACAATTTTTTGCACAACTTTCTGTTAAATAAGTTGTTTCATGTGTACCAGTTTTAAGATTAATAATTTATTCCTCATCACATGGAAATGATCAAGCGACTAAACTTGTAGGTAAATAGTGTGATTTGATCTGAACAATTTTCCTATCTTTTTTATATAGCATTAGTATAAATTAGGGATTTAATGTATTCCCACACATGTATTTGTAGCAAGTAAGTGTGCATAGGAAATGACACACCTATTAACATCGACAGTAGAAGTTGAATTTTACATACAAACATAAATTGTGTTTTTTACGCTTGTTAGCTTATCGGTACCATCTAATTAAACATAATACTAACTGTGATGATTTTATTTTGATCATGGCAGCTACAGACAGGGGAAACCTGGAAATGTCAGGGAATTTAAATACTTGACTAATTATCCACCTATTAACATTTGGACAAAATTAAGGGATTTTGTTTATAGATTTTAACATAATGCATTGCCTAGATGTGACAGTAACGTGTGATTAGAGTACAGGGTTTGTTTTATAACATATTTACAAAAGGTCACAAAATTACCTCTAATAGTAAATACTGGCAAAACTACTTATAAGAATGTTGTTGTTTAGAATCCTTTAGGATAGTTTTCAAAAAGATGTGGTCAATGTAATGATCAAGGAAATAACTGTAGAAAGGTTGAGTTAGGATTATTTTTTTTCTCCAAAATTGTCTAGAAACTTTGAATGAGTCAGGTAATGTTATGATACAAGTTTTGTAGCCACCCTTATGGTGCTTTTAGCTTTTTGCTCACTCTTAACAAAAGTACATCCAATATTTTATTTTTTATAAAATTGGAGTCAGAACATTTTATTAATCTTTCCATCTGGGTGAAGGTATTTTATTAGATTATTTTGCATAAAATTATATTTATGATTTTTATCTCTCTTCTATTCACATATTTATACATCTTATGTAGTGACAGCTGACCATAATCGTAATCCCTTGCAAAAAATTAAACTACAACAAAAGACTCAAATGGTTTTTGAACATTAGAATTGTTGCGTTAATGGATAGGTTATTTAAAAATTTGTTTAATTTTCTAGTGATTGAATATATCGTCTGTTTGTAGAGTATAGTCTATAGTTGATCATCTCTGGTTAATCACTTGGTCTATATGTTTTGATTTCGGTGTTTGACTTGAAATACACCTATTCTGGATGAATTTAATATTGTCTTAATGACACATTCCAGTCAAGGAACTTGGGTTGAATAGTCGACTGTGTGCAGACAATCAGTTTATCTATGTTGCTACACTCTTGGATGGCTGGTCATCTAAAATCACATGTCTATGGTGCTCTGCATCCATCGTCAAATTGTGAGTTTTGAAGGGGGAGAAAACCCTTTCGGTTGAGGTTTAAGTCAACGAAAATGGATTTCATGAATGATTAATTAGATTATATGTGGCATTCCGAAGTCACAATATCATCTCAAAAAATCTTACATAGGCTTGTTGTACAAATGCTATCATTTATATTTGAATGTAAAATTTTATTTAAAAAAAAATCTGATACAAATGGCATATAGGTAAATTACTCATTATTGTTTTGTTGTAAATAAACACACTTTAAGCACCAACAACGGGTGACGGAAGATCACAGTAAGTATGTTTCAAAGATCCTTAGTTGGGTGACTCACAAAGGATCAGGAGAAGACATAGAGGATTATTAGCATACCTACCAGAAGAGAAAATTTTCAAGGTAACATAGAAATGGATTTTGTTGTCCACAAATACTATATTGCCAGGTGAAAATTCACATCTTTATTTTCAGAACTATTACAAGTTGTCCAACATGGCTACATAATCTCTACTCCATTCACTATAGGAATTACTCTTAATAATTTATTACAACATGTATGTGTCATATAAATTTATATATTCATGTATGTAAAAATGTAATATCATTTTAGTTTGATCTCTATGCGTTATAGAGTATTGTAGTCTTGAATCAGTTTATCCTAAAGACGCTACTTATATGTTCTAAGCCCTTTAACTAAATTCCTTAGCACTTCATTTTAAAGATTTTGATCCATACTGATACACTTATCACTATTTAAGACATCTTAAACATAAATATTTGGAATAGTCATTTAATTCAATTGGCTCCGTTGCTTTACAAACATTCAAAAAATAGTAATTTTATTTAATGATGTTCATCCCAAGTATATATTATGCTAATAGTGGTAAAGCTGATAGTAGTTCATTAAATTATGAAAAACAAAAATATGTGTGGCAAAAGATAGTTGAGCAAATGTTAATCTTTATGTAGATCTAATTTGGAAAATACTTAAGAATAACATCATCATCAATTGTTTCCAGCTTGTGGCTGGATCGACTTAGTAAAATGCCTCCATCTTCCTCTATCCTTCCACCATTATTTCTCTTTTAATTGCTTCCGTTCTTCTTCTCTCATTTGCACACTTTCTGATATACGTTTCTCCCCTCTTTTTCTTGGCCTTCCTTGCGGTCTTATTTCTACATACTTTATTTCCTTCATTTTCTTTGAAACACTGTCACCTAATGCAGAAAGGTTTGTATTAATCTCATTAATGTTATGTAACCAATTCTGATTATAACAATAATGAAAACCTTAAAGCTTCTGTCTAATGCACTTTTCTAAACATTCCATGTAGTTATTATGTTGAACATTATACTAAACACTACATTATCTTTTTAGGTTATTCAATGTTTCTTCCAAGTAAAATACTTTATCACAAACTTTACTAATTTAGTAATGATTTTGGTACACTTATATAGTAATGAGATAAACTAGTAAACAATAATTGAAATAGGCTTTCAAGTGCCTGTTAATGTTTAAAGGTAGTGTCATTTCAAAATAAAATAAGAAGGCTAGGCATTATATTAGACAGATTAATGCTGATATGAAGACTCATAATATTTTCTTAAAGTTTGTAATCTTCATTATATATCAATTAACTGCAATTGAAACTATGAAGAAAATACTGTCATTGTTATTTATTTCCAAGCAGACAGTTAAAATTTATTAAAAATAACATTAGAGAGTCAAGAAAAATTAGGTGTTTCAGAATTGTAAACCAGTCAGTTTGAAATTAATGCAAATAAAATCAACTAATTTAATATTTCTAGTAGGCCTACATTTAATTACTACTCTCACACATCTAAAATTAGATTAGAAAAAGGCAATTTTGAGGTCAAGCTAATTAAAAAAATCGTAAGCCTAAAAATATTAATAAATGTAATGAAATACAATAATTATTAACAGTGGCGGCTCATGTATAAGCACTGCGGAACTGCAGCACCCCCTATTTCCACTTTATATTATAGATAACATTTAATATAATGAGTTCTTTTTTCTTTAATTCTTTCTTTATTTTTGTAGTACAAAATATATTCCTTAAGTTTAATGTCAGTACTTCAGTAGCCATCCCCCAGTTTATGAAAAAGATACAAAAATCTTTATATGGAACTGTGCGCTTCACAGTGCCAGTGACGTGGTGTTTGACTGTTGTGCACATGCGTACACAGGAGGGAGGTGGGGAGGAAGGCGGGACTGAGAGGTAGAGAGAGCACTGTTGCTCTCGCAGTGCCGGTGATGGTGGGAGGAAGTTTTTTTTTTACTCAGCGTGTGTTGTGCTTAAAAACCGTATACCATATTCTTGAATTTGATAAAGTGTATAAGAGTGTAGAATTAGATTATTATTCTGCTTCCAGCTATTCTATTTGATTCATTTTTTTCAGTTATTTTATTTAACAGAAACACTAAATGCGCTTGCAGTACTTTCAATGAAAAAAAAATCCTCAATTGTCATCCAGAGATCAAGGAAAAAATTATTGAACTTTTTGCGCGAATTAAAACAAGAATAAAGGATTTCATTTTTAAATGAGTAGATAAAGTTTGAACTGTAACAATTTAAGTTAAAGTAAGTAAAAAAGTTTGTTTTGTTAAGATTTTATCAAGTTTCTAAATAAATTTTCTTTTTATATAGTTATTTTCCTTTTACACAATACAAAGGCTAAATAACAATATTTAGCACCGCGTCTTACTACCCGTTCGGGTTATACGCTTTAAGTACTAATTACCCTAATGGATTAGGAATTGGGAAGATTGAATTAGAGGAAGTGAACCCACATTTGCGTGGAGAGAAAGTGGAAAACCATTTAGGAAAAACCACACCCAGTTCACCTGGCCGAGATTCGAACCTTGATCTCCCCGTCCTCAGCAGTAGAGCTCAACACGACAAGCGCGTTAGCCAACTACGCCACCGAGGCGGGTACAAAGGCTAAAAAAAATTGTGGAGTAGCACCCACACTAATTTTATCTACGAGCCGCCACTGATTATTAACATCGCTTTGTAATCAAAAATATTATTTTGTGCTGCATTAATGTGTTGGTGTGACCAAGAATCCTGGAGCTTAATTCCCAAACAGGTTAAGTGATGTAGTTTGATTTTATTTACACCTGAGATTAAACTCCTTTAAAATGTCGAGGGCTAGTGTTAAAAGTGGGAAATAGTGATTCTAATTGCTAATAACCCACTAATGTGGGTTGAGCTTCCGGTGAAACAACCGTTTTTATATGGCGAAATCTCGAACTTATTATAGTTCTGTATGCTTGCCAATTATGGATTCTACAATAAAGCCTTTTACATACTCGGCCGAGCTAACGGTCGACGTCCAGATTAGATTTAATAGTTAGTCTGATGCTTCACAGATGGCAGTGTATGCAACTTTCGAGGTAGAGCAAAGGTGCTTCTGCGCAATGCGTATATGAGAATTATGACTCATAATGGCTCTAGATTTGAAAGAAAGTCTAGAGTTAATTTATAAAATTAGTGTGTATCTAAAGTGATTTTGCCTAAACTAATTTTTCATCAATATTCAAACAGTCAAGCTTAACGATACGATCAAAATAATGTAATATAAACAATGGAGGAAGATGAATGGATACTGTATCTACAAAAAAAAAGTTTGATTAAAAATATTTATTTTTTGTAATGTAGTAGTTACAAATAAATTTTCTTATTCTAGCAACTAGACTATACAAGTTATAAACCTGTGGCAATGATCGTTTAAATGCTGTAGCATTTGAGATGTTCCATTTAACTGTTGAGAGTCGACTGTCTTCCTTTCAAAACATTTCTTGTTTTGTTTGGCCTGATTTAAGCTCTAACAGCCACGAAGTAGGTTTAGCGGTAGAAATGTTATAACGCCCGAAACAACCATACAAGACATCACTGGGTCTAGAGCCCTTGAATACATTTTTAAATATCGCCTTTATTTTATTTTCTAGGCCCTTATTTGGAATGTGTTAACCTTTTTCACATATTGAAATACCGTACGTAATCATAAAACCAGTGATGATCAAGTATAGCCAAATTTTTAATTTACACACTGTATTATACCTTTATTTATATATATTTATTTTACATTAATTATTATTCTGTTATCTTTATTTTAGTATCAAATTATAATAAAATGTTGTAGGTCATAGATTTTGACCAAAACTTCTAATATTTAATAGATATGTACTCCAATGACAAAGTGTTTTCCTTATTGGTAGATAAACTTTTGTTTTTGTTAAAATAATTTTATTATGAACTGTTTGTAGCAATAACTATAAGATTATTAACAAATTTGTAAATACAATGTTAATTTGAATTAAATAAAGATTTAATAAAAGAAACGTATTTATATCGTTACTTTTCACTTTCTCATTACCCTACAGGTAGAGAAAGTATTGTGATCGCCAACAAAAATATAACTCAAGATTTTGATGAATTTTGACGTTGCATGCATGACCACGCGAATCCGAAAAAGTGTTTTTTGTATGTCTGGCTGTACCTCGGAGTAGAGCTTCTATTTTACCGATCGAGCTAAAACTTGGTATCTAGGGTTTTCATAGGTTGGCCCTGAGGGGCTTTTAGAATTGCATATCTAACCCTAAAATTGAGTTTAGTTTACTGAAGAGCGAAGAGAGAAAAAATCTGTTCTTACGATTTATATTAAATTTCATTTCTAAACATTTATCAAATTTATAAACAAAATGGCTTTTCCATAATTTTTCATCAAAATAACTTTAAATGTACCGGTCTAATGCATCAATTCTAATTCTTTTATCATATCTCCATAACTCTTCGAGATATAAAATTGCCTATCATAACAAATGTGTAGGGCTATTTTTAATACAAATCTTTTACTTTAAACATTTTTTTATAAAACCAATAACTTTCAAGCTATACGCAAATAATATAGGTATATATATATATAACTTTTCGAACACTAAAGGTAAAGTACAGCTACCGTAAAAAAAATCCAACGCAAAATTTTGATGGATGTAGACCCCCCAAACCCTAAAAAGTGGTTTTTGCAATGCCGTCTGTCTGTGTATCTGTTTAATCCTAATATTAAGAGTAGAATAATGAAAAGGGAAAAAATTGATGTTATCAAAATCGGCTCCAACGATTTTGATTGAAACTCGTATCTAAACGTTGATGAAGATTATAAATAAAATTGATATTTTCATTTTCCTATGAAAATGACTTTAGGGTACTTAACAGAAGTGAAAGTTTCCTTATCTCCGCAACTATTTGAGATACTAAATAACTTATCATTGCAAAATTGTAGTACTATTAAAAACTAAAAATTTTATTTGAAATATATTTTTATAAAACCAATATATTAATACAAAATATATTAATACAATTTCATGAGCTTTAGGTGTACAGAAATACTACTTAATTTTTAACGCAATAATTCTCTCTTGCTATAGTCCAGAATGGAATGGGCCAGTTTCCTATGCGAGAACGGCCCATTCCATTCGAGTTTAGGTAGGTGTCGTCATGTACTTAGTGT
>CABFOV010003830.1:42611-60278 GCA_902141375.1 Timema poppense | reverse complement strand
TATATATATATATATATCATGAAAGGCACTCCATTATTTCTTATGGCCTCTCAACAAACTTTCAAAGATTTCATTGCTTACGTCACCAAGTATACAAGAATACACAGTACTTATATTAAAATATCAAAACAGCTACACATACATATTTTTAATATAAGTAGAGTAATAACATTAGTTGGACATGTGCTGGGATTTTAAATATTTATTTAGTATTTAAGTTCTAAAATATGACATGATTTTTAACAACTTAGTTTCTCTTTCATAAAACATTATGTTGTAATACGCTGGCCTGTGTACTCAGTGACATCACATGCTCAGCAAATTAGATGTTTTTCTTTATCTGGCACTACCATTGTGCTCCATAATATTAAACTATTCTAGATATCACTGGACACTAAGCAATACCTTATATTCTCTTCACACACAATGGACCATGGCTACTAGACTATACTGTAGGGTTCACGTACAGGTCCACTCCAGTGATGAAGTAGCCTGTACACCACCAGCCGACCCGGCACGTTAGCAGTACTCGAGCCGAGCATTGGTATATTACAGGTTATCTAGGAATACACTCATGACTTATTAACTACGCATTTATTTATTTATAAGTTTGTATTTTAGCTTTATCAGCAGAATACATAATGTCATGGAAAATATAACAAATATCGTTCTACAAGCATTATTTCAGTGTTATGTTTATGAAAGATTATAATATGATAACAGCTATCGCAATAGTGATATTTGTTTGTTTATTGTTAAATAGGACTGTAGCATGTCGTTTGTATAATACGACATCTACAATCAAGAATTCCATAAAGATAATTAAAATTCTATAAAGACAATTATAACAAGTACTGATCTATTCTAATAGGATGTATCAAGTAGTGACTCACACTAAATTGATGTTGCCGGGAAACGCCCAAGCGTCGAGAAAAACCGCTCCAGTGTTCCATCTCGGGATCGAAGCATTGTCACGTCTTGTTCGAAGGGCACACGTTGAAGAAAAGAAAGATGTTTTTCTCTGCTCAACACACGTTCAAACAGTGCTAGTGAGCAGGTGGAGTTATTTCGCAACTCTTCTCCCCTTCTACTCTTGGATCTCCTGATGTAGTTCATTTTCTGAGCCTGTTCTGTAGCTATAGAATGAGTTCCCTGGGCCTCACATTATTGTATTCCATTGTAATAAATAGACGGAGGAAGAACTAATGCACTAAACTTCAGCACCAAAGACTACTGGTGGCCACGATGTGTAAGGCGTCTCTCACCACCACATCATTGAGTAAGCCTTTTCTGAGACTATGGGTATCAGGTCAGAATGTCTGACGTTACTCTATGTCCCTCAGACATAGATTGGTGTATTAGATAAATTTGTTTCATTTTCAATGTTGATGAGACATTGAGTATTGTGTCAGAATATCTGACGTTACTATCTATGTACCTCAAACATAGATTGATGAATTAGAATTTGTATTTTATTTTCTGTGTCCATCTGACACAAGCTTTATTGTAATGATGTATAACATTTTTTTTATGTCCCTCAGGCATGATTACTTTAGTCAGAATGGCTAACATTATTTTCTATTTACTTCGAACATAGTTTACTTAGTCAGCATGTCTGACGTTATTTTCTATGTCCATCAGACATAGTTTACTTAGTCAGAATGTCTGGCGTTATTTTTCTATGTCCATCAGACATAGTTTTTTGGGTCAGATAGTTTGACGATTATTTTCCTATGCCCATAAGGCATAGTTTAAATATGACGTTATTTTTTCTATGCCCATCAGACATAGTTTCTTGGGTAAGATAATTCAACAATTATTTTCCTATGCCCATAAGGCATAGTTTAAATACGAGAGGTCTATGCTCTACATATGTGTAGGACCAGGTGATTGAGTATACTGAGTCCATGGATTTGGTTTACTTTTCTAAGTCCTTAAGACAACGTTATATTTTCATGTCACCCTAAATGGTATTATCATGTATAGAATCTCTTTATGGCTACAATCAGATCATCGAACACTTTCGTCTAGGACCTAGTTAGGTCAGCGACTGTTTGCAGTCTTGATTGCACCCTTTTTGTGTAACTATTAATGGTGCGCAACCTGTGTGAGCACTAGATTAAAGTAGTGGCCCACGAGGATAATGCTTTCTTTCAGGCGCCATATTTATCTAATCATTCAAAGATAGTTTTATTAGATTCTGTAAGCTCTTGCTATAGGTAGATGAATTAATTTACTATTGCTTGTTCTGGCAGTACTCATTAGGAAATGACCGGTCATAGTAAAAATCTGTATAGATGCGTGATTTTTAGCCATCTATTGTTTGTTAAATGGAAGCTCCTCTTATAGGATGTTTATTTTGGTAGTTCTCCATGAGGGTTTATACAAGCTTGCTAGCTTAAATAGTGTTATTCTTAGTAACTCTAAAAATATAGGGTTTGATCCAATGTTTCTATTTTCTATTATATCACTATTTTTCATGACTAGACCTTTCTGGTATTAGACCGGTATCAGTCCAGCTATATTTTCTTTCAATATATTCTGTGAAATTTAACTCCCCTTTTTACCGTTGTAGTATTGCGACAGACACGTATTCGTTTTAGTAAGAGCGAATATCTTTATTTCTAGAGTTATTAAACTAACCACAAGTTCTATATAACCTCTGTAGGTTTCTTGTTAACATAGTATTAATACCTAGTCACCCTACCTAATGTTTTCTAACTCGATGACCGAACATAGTTATCGTTAAGTATTTAATTTGAAATTTTGTCTATCATATGTAATCCTACTTCTTATTGAGGCACTTTGTGTACAGGCTATACAATTTATATTGAAAAGAATTAAGTTGAACAATTAATAGATTTATTAAAAACAGAAATAACAAAGTAAAGATTACAATAATGTTGAAGGTTATACGTTAGAAGTCTGATGCAGACAATAGACTTTGTGAATTTGATTATCCTGCTGTAGCTACTAGGGCTGTGCAGGAGCCGGGTTACT
The DNA here is from genome assembly GCA_902141375.1 of Timema poppense. Classification (NCBI taxonomy): domain Eukaryota; kingdom Metazoa; phylum Arthropoda; class Insecta; order Phasmatodea; family Timematidae; genus Timema; species Timema poppense. The sequence goes on along the minus strand of CABFOV010003830.1, from coordinate 57,278 downwards.
GGAGGAATTTTTCTAAAGAAGAAAATAATCAAGTAGTTAATAACAAAATATAGAACCAGATATACATATAAATCTTAATCAGTTTTGCTAGACTGGAATGTAAGATAATCTCTTTGAAACATTTTGTATAATGATAAACAATAGAAAAGTTCCTTGACTACAGTGGTTGATGGCTAATAAACAGGTGTCAACAAAATAGTACTATGGCTGGTCTCTTTCCCTTACGGTACTGCCAAAGCATTCAATAGTACAAACAAATCTAATTGCAATTACACTAAGAGCAACACTAACACAATAGGAGCCCAAAAACCAGGCAAAGAAAAAAGGTATTATTTGCGTGAACCCCACTATGACTCTAGTGCTGTTCTCTGGTTTGCTCACCGAAGCTAATACCGCACGAGAAGCGTGACTACTTGACCAACACAAAATAAAGATTTCCATCAACTCAACTGAGATATGGAATGCAAGACAGACAGCCTAGTTGTAGCCATACAAAAATTAAACAGGTGTACATGACGTTCACGGCGTCCTAAGAAACATTAGCTCAAAATGTATAAATGGAACTTATGGAGATTAGTAAGTCTCTGACTAAGATATTATTGCATTCCAAGCCAAAGGCTCGTAACGTAAAGACTGTATAGTAAATATACAGAGCAACATAATCTCTAGGACTGATGTACAATATATGAAACTAGTAATAATGAGACTTGTCCTTCATTTTGGAGGACACAATATTTAACCAATAAAATAAACATTTAAATTTGGAAGTCAACAAGACTTGAAATTGGTTAACTGTCAACTCGACATACTATCAAAACAAATGAAAATCGTCTCCGGATATATATAGAATACTAAATACGTCCAAATAGACATTGTCTATTGTTTACAACAAAAACTAGATTCTAAGTCATAAGGACTCGTTGATTTTTTCATGATACATAATTGATCGAAGTCCGTCGTCCTGTCCATGGCGGTGGTGGATCCGACGGCCCAAACTACATGGTCGTCGTATTCTTCGATGCGTGACGGTGCAGAAGTTCCTCCTTCGACGCTGGGTTGCAGTAAATTGGGTATGATGTGAACCTGGGAGCAGCCCTATATATAGTACCAAATCTGATACGAACGGAACAAAGCAAAAAGGGTGATAAACTCAGGAATATAGAAAGGAGAAATACGGATGAAAGCGGGGGAAAGAGGAGTGAACCAGTGACCGACGCTTGCAGGGTGAGGGGGAAACATGTTTCCTTGGATTGCCGCCAGTCTTTTCTGACGTGGAGTAGGTCAGTGTGTTGATCTTGATATACACTTCCTTTGTTGGTTAGATGTAGTTACGATAAAGCGTGTGGCAGCCATCATTGAATAATTTTTCTTTTCCCGCACGTGGTAAATAAATCCAAGGACATCTTGAAAAGGTGAGTAGATACTAAAGCATATTTTATTTAAATATATCTGTTTTAATTATGTTCTTTAAGTTCAGCTAGTATTTTTATGAGAATTTGTGATATGGACGTCCCTTACTATATTTTCTTGTAGGCAGCATGGCAAGCTTTCGTAACTTTATCCGACATCATCCAATGGCAAAGGTCATGCGTTTAATTATTTTATTCATAAATATAATAATATCAATCCTCTTCCCTGACATCCGCTACAGTATTTATCTGATCAGTATTGTCTGATTGACATGCTACATTATTATTGTTTTTTCAATAAACTTATTTATTAATCTTATATAGCTCCATGATGCATTCTCCTTCTCAACCCTCATCAAGTTTAACTAAATTAATTATGTACAAGCAATCGCTTCTTTTTCTACCAGATAGGAAACCCAACGGTGTAGGATTATAATATTGGATTTAAATTGTATAAATCAGTATTAACAATGCTGAGGAAAATAAAATCAATATTATTGTAAAAGCGCCATTATTATTTTAGGTACGGGTGTTTACGAAACACAAAACTACTAATTCGTTGATTTCAGGATACATACTTTATATTCTGTCCTTAAATTTTGTGTAAAACTTCGGAACATCTATAACAAAGCCTCCACGAAAGTTTCTGATTATTATTATTATTATTGCTAAATTCTCCCCTCGATATTGTTTTCAGTCAGTTTATTTATGAAGAAGTGTTTCTGATTTGTATTCCGTAGATGTTAGCTTTTCCTGGATACTTCCTCTTTATTCTGTAAGCGATGTAGCCGGTCCTCATTTTCAGTAACTCAGTCATCTCTTCATTAGTTTTATATGTCGAGTTATCTTGATGCGGATGTGAGCTCACCATCATATTCATTGTCAGTTTGTCCGGCTTATGTGGACGCTTATGTTAGTCTTCATCCCTTTTATGTGACAAGGTCTTAGGAATTGCATCTTGCGTAGCCTCAGACAGAATAGCTTCGCTCAGTGTCTGAACTCCTATTTCAAATAAACAGTTTTCACTGTTAGTCATTTCAGCAGCATTGCAGCTCAATTTTAGAGACTTAATTCAATAAGATACAGTGGTGGAAAAAGGATGGTCGTAAAATCGTCCTAGCCCTCAAATCTGAGAAAAGTAATCCTCAAGAATGTAGTGGTTTAATTCTATATACCATAATATAAGTGTAACTTCCAGATTTTAAAACTTTAAATAGACCACTAAGGCTATTAATAGACACCAGAAATCCCCTTTGAAAAGTGAGAAGTTCAACAGATATTTGTTTTTCCTTTTTTAGTTTTTTTTCTAATTAAACTCATTGTGAGGATTTTTTGGTATAGTTTGTTCAGTGCATCATCCTGATCATTTATATAGTTTACATAAGAAATCTTCAAACTTTACGCTCCGCACACTAGGATTAGAGAGTTTAATACGTCAAATCCATTTATACAATCTTTACAGTTTCTCCTACATGATTGAACTTGAAGTAGTTGTAACATATTGCTTTTCCAAAAGTCAGTGAAAACAGTTATTTGGCTTTCCTTCCTTTCTGCGTCTCCGTCCTAGCTACAATTATATGCTTCATAGATAGTTTATGCGATACTCTAGTCTTCTCCTTCACTTAGCATTTCAATTAATTTTATAAATGCTTCTTTTGTAACACATTTTTTACATTAAAGTTTATATCCTTCATAAAGCAGGTGATTCTGCAATAACTTCAGAGAATGTGGGGCACAACAATATATATATATATATATATTCATCTTCACTTGATGGATTTTTCATTGATGGCTTATCCCACGAGATACTTAAATCGGTATTCAGTTTTCTGTTTGAAGGTCCCAAATCGTGGACGAATGCTCTCACTTTGAATCCAAGGTTTTCAACATCTTGAGCAGCTTCAATTAGCGGTTCCTTTGCGACTACTTGTCGAAGCTATAGTATGTATATTGCATCCACTTTCAAACTGAACATCTTATTACCATGACTAGGACATTGTTACGAGTCTCTTTTATCAATTATTCCCTTTGATCAAAGCAAAGATCTCAGTTAACCTTCAGCCGATCAAAGCCAAGGACGACATCGTTCTCAAATTTTGTGAACAGGCTTCCTTTTGTTTTTAAAATGTCGGTAATCAGGCAAATAAATCCTGTAGAAAAGGAAAATTGTCTAAAGGTGGTGACGGACTTGTAACAGAACAGTATAATGTAAAGGTGGTGACTGACTTGTAACAGAACATTGTAATGTAACACGCTAGTCAGTTTAGTGTAGCGAGCAACGAGCTGAGCCACTAAATGTTCGATGCTCAATAGAAACGTGCTCCACTCTCCTATCGGTTTTTCAATGGATCCCTTTGATGGTTGCATTACAAGTCAGTGCCTCTGCAGGTGTTCGCGCTGAGCACAGTGATCCAGTCGTCTAAGTTAATACCAGAGGAAAGACGTATTTTGTAATACAACCATTTTGCAGAAAGTGTCAGAATAAAATGGAGTGGAACCAAGAAAACACTTTATCGTTTATTGAACAATATAAGAAGAAAACTATTTTGTGGGATCCTCAATATCGATAACATTTCAAAAAAATCAAAAAACGCTGCACTCGTGACTTGTAGGTCCGACATTTCAGCTATAAATGAGAAAAAAACCGAGCACTGTCAGGACGAGCATTCCAAGTGAGCATTCACCACGCCCAATCAGGAACTTGAGCTGAGCTTTTTAATGTAATGTATTACATTACAAAGCTCGGATCAAGTCAGTTTCCGGCTTAAGACACCGTTTGATGATAACTTCGTTGGAAAGGGGATATTTTAATACATCTCTCACAAAACCCAGAGCTTTGTATTATATACATGCACCGTAACATGACAGCCTTAGAAATATCATCGGACGACCAATTTATAACATTTTCCCATTTTGAAGGTTTTTTGCTGATTTGCAGGGAATGCACACTCAAATACCTGATATATTTTTATTGTATTAACTTATAATTTTCTACAGTTACTTGTTCTTGAAGGTTCTTGGTTGATTTTTGTTTTGTTTTAGCTTCTAGTTTTCATCTTTCATGGACTCGAATCCTGCAGTCAATGAAGCAACAGTAGAACTACAATAGTGTTTTTTTAAATTTATAGCCTATTTCTCCATCTATCGATTCATTTTGTACGTAGTTTGTATAATTGTTTAATAATGATTGTAAAAGTTGCTATACTTATTTGCACAACATCTCGTTTTTCTTTCCGTATTTTACGGTAATTACTAGTAGACCTAGTCGGATTTAAAACATTGTTGTGTATATGTACATTTAAATAAGGAACTGAATAAGGATGTTGAGAAATTACAATAAATTCATCAATATCCCTTTTCTCCAGCTTAATATATTGATTCACAATATCTCACAACAAATAATGTTCACAAAACACGACATGCGTTAACAACATTTTGTCTATATCCTTCATACTTACACGACAGTGACCCGGTACTCGAATAATAAATCAGCTCTTTCTAAGATGACCTAAATTGGCGCTTCTGTCAATTTAGATATTCTTAGTCGGGCAACAGCCGTACGGTACCGTCTATATCTTTTACAATACCATATTAATAATCTGTTATTGACCAAACACACAAAACTAAAACGAAAAAACATCACATTGCTCAATATTGTCTCATTAACTATCAGCTACTTGTTAATACAGGGTTTAAATTTAACAAAATGAAATTCAGGAAAAGATAAAATGATACATTATAGCATAGTGGTTCCTAAAAGGTGGTCCGCGGACCCCCAGGGCCCCACAACAACGGCAAAAAATTAACAAAATAAAAAGTAAAAATTATAATTAAACAACAGTAGGCTTAATATTAATCAATAAAAAGCATCCCCTTCCTCCTCAGCCACTTGCGCAGTGCTTTCTGTGCATCCCAAAGGTGCTTCCCCTCCTTCTCACACACCTGCGCAGTGCTTACTGCGTATCCCAAGGTCACTGTTCTGTTCTTGGACCAACCAGTCGAGTCAAGTCGAGTCATCACGTCTCTCCTCATATTACACTAATGGTTGTCAGACATTGAGAAGTTATTCATGTTGATTTGTTACGTTTTATTATTTTCGTGAAAACGTTTTTAATCATGGACCGTTGGCTTGTAAGTGGTTCTCTTATAAAAACAATAAGTGAAGTTGAAGAAACTCCAAATAATTTAAGTGATTAACCTAACTTCTCCAAACCTAACCTTAAAAATGAGCGACCGAAGAGTATTGCGAACGTAATAAACTATAACTGTGAATATTTACATTTGGCTTTACATTTGTAGACCCTGAAGCTGACCCAGAGCCATAGTGTATAATTTGTTTGGAACTTTGGTCAAACGAATGCATGAATCCAACTAAATTGCGCCATCATATTGAAACTAAACATCAAGAATACCAAAGTAAGTGTTTAGAATTCCTTAAAATTAAGCTAGGAGAGTGAAATATATCACAAGATACTATTAAATCTCAAAATCACAATGTGAATGAGAATGCCACCTTATCTTCATATGAATTTGCTCAACTTATTGGAAAATCTGACAAGGCTCATACAATGGTTGAATGGCTTATTCTTCCAACTGCAGTTGCTATTTGTAAGAGAATGATAGGTGACTCAGCAGCTAAGCTAGTTAGTTTAGTACCTCCTTCAAATAACACAATTCAAAGAATAATTTCTGATTTATCTTAAAATATAGAGAATACTATCTTTAGTTGTCAGACTTTGCATGAGTAACATGTTCTCTCTTCAGTTATATGAGAGTACATATGTATTTAAAAAAGTTACTATGCTGGTTTTTATTTGATTAATATGGGAAAAGCAGGTTTTCGGAGATTTTTTTTATCTCTTGCGAATTGATGCAAACCCAAGGAAAAGACGTTTCCAATGCAATTAACCAGTATTTAATAAACATGGTATCAAATGAGAATGTGTGTTGGTATTAAAAAAAACCTTTGGTACTGCGTCCATGTCGGGTTACAAGACAGGGCTTTAAGGAAGAGTGAGGACTGTTGCTCCACACATTAAGTGGGCCCATTTTTGAATTAATCGAAAGGCTTTGGTGGCTAAACGCTTTCCAGGATTAATGGAAAAAAACTTTTGTAGACGTAGTTAAAGTAATAAATAACATAAAGACGCGACCCCTGCAATGCAGGCTTTTTGAGGTAATAAGCGAGGAGATGGGGAGCGATCATGTTCAACTTCTTCTTCACACTTATGTCTGTTGGTTGTCTCGAGGAAAGGTTCTTCAAAGATTTTTTAAAATTAAAAGATGAGATATGCATGTTTCTTCTGGACACATATTTTACAGATTCACTCTGAATTTTCATGGCTATGTATGGTTGCCTATTTGGCCAATGGGTTTGAACAGCTTAATATTCTTAATATGATTTTACAAGGAACTTGTATGGACATTTTTCGTGCTGATGACAAGATCAATGCCATTATCAAGAAGTTTCAAATGTGGTTGGAACATGTGGAGAAAGACTCTTTTACACACTTTTCGACTCTGAAAGAATTTTTGGAATCTACTCTAGAAAAAATACCAGAACAAGTGAAACAATAAATTTCCGAGCATCTGGAGACCTTAGCAACAACATTGAGAGAATATTTTCCTGTTTAAACCAACGATTTCAACAATATTGCCTGGATAAGAAACCCATTTGATTACAAATTTGAGAATGTTTCTAATCTTAGTGAAGATGAGGAGGACAAGCTTGTTGACTTAGCAAACAATGGTGGTTTCAAATCTGTTTATCCAAGTGAAACAATCATTGAATTCTGATTATCAGTTTATCAAGATGATCAAAATCAACTAGCTGAAAAAGCATTGAAACATTTGCTGACTTTTTGTACAACTTAATCGTGTGGACAATCTTTTTCAACACTGTGCTACTTAAAAACAAGTATAGAAATATACATGATATGCATTCTGATTTTCGAGTCAAAGCGTCCAGCCTTCAGCCAGATTTTCAAGAAGTGATGGGAAAAAAGAAGAGGTTTCACTTATCTCACTAAAACTAGATCCAAATGAATAAATTTGAACTTTTTCATAATTAATACATTTTCATATAGGTCTAATTAACCTTTTTGTGTTAATTATTACTATTACATTCGTTATTATTACAACTAGAGTTATTGTGAAAATAAAAGTACGTAAAAACACAATTGACTCGGATTTACCGTGCTATTGTTTATATGCACAGCGCTTTCTTTACAAATGCGGCTATGCGTGCTCCAATACAACAAGCTAGTAGTTATAATCTTGAGATGGATAAATGTTTCAATAAAGCAACTCTACATTTAGCTTGCAGTAGTTGTACATATGTAACCTAGATCCCTTTGAATCTAAAAAATACCAATGTAAAAAAATGCAACTTTTAGTCATCCCAAAATGTGTGTAGACTCCTCGACTGCATGTTAGGAATTGTGACATATCTAGGAATTTTCATTTGGGCCACCAAATGCAAGTATTCTATCCAATTAGTAAAAGATTTTTTTACATATATTTTGACACCACGTCCCCAAGGCCGTAGCTGGGGTGGGGTTTGAACCTACCGTGAAATTTTATGAACAAAATATATATGGCTCTATTTATGGTTCAAACAATATCAAAATTAAGATACAAATACAAATTATGGGTCTGTGTTACCATGAAAAGCACTTCAGAGAGCTTCTAGAGGTGTTAAATATTTATAAATTTTCCTAGCCTTCGATATTTTGGGGGTTATTTCACCATAAAAAAAAACTTCAGAGAGCTTCTAGAGGTGTTAAATATTTATAAATTTTCCTAGCCTTTGTTATTTTGAGGGTTACTTTACCATAAAAAAAACACTTCATAGATCTTCAAAAGGTGTTTAATATTTAGAAATTTTCCAAGCCTTTGGCAACTAGGGGTTTATTTTACCATGAAAAATACCTACTTCAGAGAGCGTCTAGAACTGTTAACCATTTAGAATTTTTCTGGCTTCCAGCAATTGGGGGATGTGCCCACCAAACGCCCCCTGAAATTATTGGTTGGCTACGGCCTTGAACGTCACCATTTAATTTGGCTTTACAATTATCTTGAAGCAGGTTATAATGTAGAGCATACTGAACAACATAACCCTACTGTATCAAAAACTTTCTGAGAAATTGATAAGATAGTTCTTTTTGTTAACACTCCAGGCATGTTGTCAATACCATTCACATCACAAAATAGGACCTCCTCTTCTATGTCCAACAAGCAACCGAACACAGAAGTTGGCTCCAGCTTTATCTCTTGTTTAACAGTCTTAGTGTATTCCCAACCCCACAACCAACACTTCGATTCAGCCATGAGATTTGTAGCAATTTACATAAAATATTATAGCTTTTCTTTATTGTTGACAGATGTGACACGATTTTCAACATAAAATGAGTTTTTAATCTTCATTGCTGTGTGTTGTAACGGAGATTGGTACTTCTTTAAATGGTATCACTCTATTCTCCTTGTATGAATGGGCTGCTTGTCACCCCAAATACTACTCTGCGATGACGGAATTTTAATTTATTCTTCTGTTAATAGTCTTGCCACTACAGAAAAAGTAAATAATTATGATGTCTTCTCAATTTAAATCTGTAGAATAGCTCTTTTTTATCTAAGAAATGACTCCTATACTTTTCTATCGGAACTTGAGAAGTACGTCGGGGATCAATTCCAATAAATTTGGTCTCTTAGCCAAACAGTCATTCAAGGATGATAGTCCTCTTGGTTTACAAAAGTTACTGAACACTGGCCTAGCAGAGGTTGTTGAGTTATTTTTGATCACCCCTCGATGAGGTAAATATTGCACCCCACTTTGATCAACCTATCCTTCGGGCATCTCTTCTATTATACCCTCCTGTAGCCAACCCTGTAAAACGGCATCGTAGTCATCAAATTTATTCTTCTTGATGAGTCGTGAAGTTGTAGAATATAGTCTCTTCACCACCAAAGCTTTGTTTTCGGGTAGTTCCTCTCCATGGTCCAACTATGGTAGACAAACTTCGTGTCAGCCTTCATAAACTACCTTAACGGTTTTCTTAAAGTGATCCAGATTCTTTGATTTGCTCTCACATGGATCTGAAATGCCAGGGACGTTCATCTTCCATAGCTCTGCAAGCTTATCGAGGTGAGTCAATGGTGTAGTTATCATAGTCACTTGAGTATTACCATTTGATCTTCTCTGAAGCGTTCCTATTAATATTCATCCAAGTTGTGTTTGCCCTACAACAAATCCTGATGTTAATTGACACATTCTTCCTGTGTACAGTTTTCTAGCAAAATCTCGCATCTGTTCCAATGAGTAATTCTATTGCCGATTTCCCATCTCCATCATACGCGAGTTGAATCTTCTTATTTTTTAGTTCCCTCAGACATGGATTTGATCTAACTCTAAAAATGTAGGGACAAATAATAGGTTGGTCCAATACTTAAATATTACATAAGTAATCATATGTCACACTTTTCATATGAATATCATAGTATTTGTGTTCCTTTTACTTAAACGTCATAGCTCCAAATAAGGCATGTACCGTCTTTTCCTACTTTAGTGCTTTATATACCATTTCTTCAGCTGTAATCGACAGAATGTATGAACGCTGAGAACAGGAGTTTATGGATGCTCTTACAATACACTTATTGTCTTTAGTTTCAAGTCTCACCAGTAGAGTTTGAAGTAAATATTCTCATGTGCATCAATGAATAGATAAAACAGCCTTTTCCATGTCATCTTTATTCTCCTCGATTGTTTCATATTTCCCTTTATTAACCTTTATGTCTGGACACAAAATAGTCCAGTGTATTCTACCACAGATCAAACACCTTATATTTATTTGACAATCTTAATAGCAGTGCCCAGGTCTGAAGCAAAGGTAACAACATCTTTTCTTCTTCAAAACTGCCTACTTTCATGGGATTTGAAACAAAATATACAAAAAGGTTATATTTGGGTCTCGTTTTCCCCGAAAAACACTCGCACGCAGTTGGTAGGAATCCATATGTTTTGTTCTTCTTCTTTTCTTGCATTATCATCAGCCAGGTTAAACAATTTATTCGCAAATAAGATCCTTTCTACGCCTTATACTTCAGCTCTCAAAAATGCCAACAAAAGTTTCAGTTTTGTGCTATACACATTATCTTGAACATATTCATTGTGGCAGACCACCGGAACTCTTATTCACCCTCTAAGAATTTCTTCCGGAATACAGACGTTAACCATAGAAAATAATAGCCGCATACCTGTCTGATGTTATCCCTATTGATTCCAAGGATCTTAAGTCTGATTCCAGTTTATCATACAAACGTGAAGTATCTCTCCTACCTTGGCTACCAGTTGCATTTTTAATTACCAGTCGCAGAAGTTCACAGACATAACATTCTGTCAATAGCTCCTCACGGCCAAATCAATTTTTCAGACTATCGATCACTTTATAATAGTTTCCAGCATTGGGAGGAAAACTATCTACTATCTCACGTGAACTTGTTCCCTCTGTATTTGCCTGGTTGAGTTACTGGAATTTATCTTCAGCCTCCAATTCTCTATCCTCATGTGTACATTTAAGCTGGCTCCAGAAACTTAACCAATCATTCACTTGTCCCTCAAATTTATTTAATTGCAATTTAGGTAGCTGTATTTTTTTCTTCGTTGCGGAAGAACAAATTGACACAGCATTATTATGTTTGCATTAATAACCTATTTAAAAGTGTTTCAACTTTAATCCTAACCTCATCCTTCATTTGTCTATATTATTCTACTGTCCTACATTCTTGTTCATAATCTTCCTCACATCCACTAACTGATTTTAGTAATGCATTGGCTACCTCTTCATCAATGTTTAACAAATGAACACTTAGTCTTTCCAATGTTTCGTACTTGTTTTTCTCACTCCCTTTTCAGTGAGCTTCTCCGCTGTCAAATTTGCGATTAATGCGTTATATGACCTTGTAAAGAATCCTTGTAATGGTTTGCGTTGTTTTATTAATGGATCGATGTTTCTTTTGTTAATGATAGTGAGCATTTACAAGGTCTTACCTTTTCATACCACACTATCACGTCGGGGTCACCACTTGTTGAGAAATTAAATGAAATTTACCAATTTACCCTTTTCTCCACCTTAATATATTGACTCAAAATAACTCACAACAAAAAGGTGTTGACAAAGCACAACACACATTAACAACATTTTGTATATATATTTTATAAAACAATATTACTACTCTGTTATTTACTAGACATACAAAACTAAAACGCGAAAATATCACATTGCTAAATATTGTCTCATTTACGGTCCAATACTTGTTAATACTGGCCTTTAACGTAACCAAATGAAATTCACCAAGAAATAAAATAATATAGTTTAACCAATATTTTATGTATTTATTTATAGGTTGTATATACATAATCCGAACAGAATTTGTACACTCAAGGACTGTGAGTTTTACATTAACATTTTTGTATAAAGTATTATTTTTAATTACTTCATAATTATTATATATTATGAATTATGTATTTATTATATTATAAAGTTAAAAAGCAGAACTAATGAAGAATGCTTTTAAAAATAGATGAGTTGATTAGTCGCAAAATATGAGTTAAGCAACGTACTAATTAAAACATAAATTTAATAAATCTAAATGAATACAATAATACTGTTATGTGAAACTATAGGGAAAAGTAAAGAAAAGAGGCACCGTGTTTAGACTATAGGGGAGTTAATAAAAAAAGGTGCCCATGTGGCGAAATTTTGAAACTCGAAAGTGAAACTGATCAATGTCGTTGATATAATTAACGTGCCTTATCGAAACAATAATGGAAAAATTAATTATTAAATGGTTTCCAAAAGGTTAGTCCTGTTTATCACTCCAAACAATCTTTTATAACATCAAAAGTTGTAAGGCAGACGTTTGACGGTTTAAGACCGAATGATGTTATAATTGAATTAAGTACCGTAAATCACAATACTTTCACAGTAGTTGTACTTTAATATTCTAATAAATTGAATTACAACATGCTCCACCATTTTTTTTTCTTAAATGTCATACCATTTTTTATTTTTTTTCTAAGTCAAAAAGTATTTTTTTTTTTGTGTGTGTGTGTTTTGAGATATACCGTATCGTATCTATTAATGTTTACGAACAATTTCTTTCCATATGCTTAATATAACTACTATATTATGAGTTATTTAGTAAAAAAATATTCAAAATATTAAAATGTCAGTAGCCTAGGTATTATTTGAGTCTATGTATACTTGTGAGTGTCATAATAAAGTATTAAATAAAATTACTATTCAATATCATAAATGTGAAAAACTGTCGTGGCTATTTTTTAGACACGTCGGGATTCTTTGTTTTATCTGCCAAATTATGATAAATTTTATGGTTTATAGCACTCAAACACACACTAACAGATTTGGGTTCACGATAATAAAAAAACAAACCTTGTCATCAAATTATAGACTTTTTTTAACTTACCAAAATGTATTTTTGAGTCGTATTCTATTAGGCTGTCCAAATCAATTACTTCTAACCAAAAATTACTCTCATAGATGATTGATTTTTTTCTATTTATTCACACAATCTAGTCTATTATAGACAAAGCTTACCAAATAAGCAATAACAAAAGTGGGATTAAATAATCATTATTTAGACAAAAACCCAATATGAAATTTAACCCATAAGAGAATGGGGTTTCTCTAGTAGAATACTACAAAGATTCTCTGCCGATTTTAATTTAATTTACAAATAATTAATAAAATAATCTTTTGAAATCAGCAGGTTTCCTAATTTAGTTATTGTATTTTCTCGTAATTGAGAACGAGTCATAACAAAACAAATGTAAATAATAATTATTAACTTATTTGTTTCTATTGACAGCTTGAATACATTTATTTCCTTTTCCTTCCCCCCATGGCCTACTAGAAAAATTATAAAATTTAATGTCTCGTAGTGTTTTGGTATCGATTTGAGCTTCCAGCTAAACAACAACTCTTATTTTCTACTCTGACACTTATTAATTGATCAATTGTAGTGAAATTAACCCAATAGAATTAAGGTTTAAAATGTATAACATCAATTAACATATAATTTTCTAAATGTTTCAACGGTGACCGTCAATTTGGAGCTGCAAATTTATACCGCTACCAACGCCACATATACCAACGCACTGTAACATTATCAATACTAGCTAATGCTACATTAGTTCTACCCGCCCCAAATAATCCAATACATATAAACATCCTGCAATAGTAACACTAGAAAAAAAAACTGGCTAGTTTCCTTGAATACTACCCACTCCGAATAATGCCGGTACTCATAGACATCCTGCAATATCTAAGATTACAAGACTTACCACGTCTAATATATGTGCTCTACTGACACATTGTAGCTTCTGGCATAGCACAAGTCCATAACCAACATATTTGCACCAAATTGTAAAATGAATAGAAGTCCTTACAAGCTATGAATGATGCAGCAACAACATGTTCCAATAAAAGAATCCAGAAACGCACTTATTGACCCGGTTGGGCTACAAATGGGCCACTCACAATATTGAACTGCAACTAGCCAAATGTCTAGTGTACATGACTGGATGGGCGTACTGAGATTCAACATCCAACTCACCAGATGTCCTGCGTACGTGTTTTTTGGAACGATCCAAGTTTATTTGCCGACTCTTCAGATGCCCGGTATACGTGACTTAGTGTCGAGCCAAGTTTGGCAACTGCTAACAAAAGAGTGCTGTTAGCACGTGTTAGCCGTTTGGCGTTGTAATTTTAGCATGAAAACCCCCACCTCTTTACCCATCAACTAGACCTATATAACTAGGGAACTCAGCAAATATGGTTGACTATTACATCCGACACTTCCACGAGAGGCCCTGATATGGACTATTATATTTGACACTGCCATGAGAAGTCCTGTTCTGGACTTGGAATAATTAGCTAGCATAGTGAACTATTATATCCGATGAGAGGTCCTTAACTGGACTTGGCCTTAATCACTTTAGGATGGCAATATAAAACTGTATATATTTCAATTATTATTTAAAATTTAAACACCTTTGATGGGTTTGAGTGTATTGCACACTTGGATTAATTATGTAATTTAAATCGTTCAGTGTAGGCCTTTGTAATTTCTCACTAGTAGATTTATTTTTGAAAGTAATTGTTGTGTTTTTGCCGCTTGAGCGCCAGTCTCTTTATAATTTTTAGAGATGATAATGTAACGCTATACGGTAGGGGGGGGG